>LPNX011113752.1:395195-433108 GCA_001517045.1 Pseudotsuga menziesii | reverse complement strand
ATCCTACGTGTCCTGATTCCGGGGTCACCGTGCCCGTGTCGGACACCTCGAATCCCCGTGTCCTTCGTGTCCCGTGTCCCCGTGTCAGGTGACTTAGCTTAGGAAAAGTAAATTAAATACAACTGGTTTCCTAATTGAAATCTTTTGCATGCAAGAACACATGCATGCAGGAAGACCTTCCTTGTTGCTACTAGTTTAACAGTATGATGTACATAAACAATGGTGTGTTAAAAGGAGAATGAAGATGATGATGAAGGTATGCATAGTCAAATACACAGCCCTAGTTCTATGTTGAACTCCTCTTGCAAACAGTTAATTTGTTCTTGGTTTTTTATTGAAGTTCATTCATAACACAAATATACAGTCCAAGGTGCAGACATAGTTGATGCATGACTGTCCTAGAAGTTGACACTACACAGTCCAAATTTTGATGAAGACATGACTGCCCTACTCCTAGGATGATGATGATTGGAATTCTTCCATGGTATATACAGTCCATGCACATAGGTGCTAGTTGTGGGATGGTGGAGATGATTGCCCCAGTCTTGAAGTGCTGAAGTTGACAATCCAAGAAGGCTAAGATATGGAACAGTTCAAGGATGAATTATTCTAATAACAAGCTAAAACATGACAAGGTATGTGTGACAATGATAGCTTCAGGAAAAGACATGACAAGCAATTAGTAAAGAAGAGAGTTGATGACATCTCTGTGATTGTATTGAAGACTTCCTCGATATGCTCAGCTCAGTCAAGACATGACCAGTGACAAAGTGAAGAAGACATGACAAGTTGAAGGCAGCAGCAGTGCATTGAACAGACCTCTTGATGACAAGTGGCATGACAGTAGTGAACATTTTGATGAGCGAAAGTGGTTGTGCAGCAGATTGATGACAATCGGAGATTGGCATCAAGCTTGCAAGTCGAGTCTTGCATCTGAGTATTGGACTCCTCAACCCTTTCTTAGTTGGAGCTAAAAAAACCAGGTTGGTCCGGTTACAAGAGTTGGTGCTCCCTTCATCAGTTGGTGCTGATTATAATCGCGAAGATTAAAGTCTTCCATTACCATAAATAAAGCTCACATTGCATATATTATTGTGTCTCTTTTGATATGATTATTGTGCTTATGACTCATGGTTAATATAGTTGATGAAGTTGAAGATGTAATTGATAATATAATGCTTGATAAACTTTGATTGATTAATTGAAAGTGAAAAAGTTTAAATTGCTCTCACACTGATTCACCCCCATCCTCCTCTCAGTGTGACCATTGTGTCCAACGGAGTGGATAGGTAGAATGAATAAGCTCTTGCATAAGCATTCAAGTAGGAGCACTACATTTCATGTTGTTGGCATTGATGGCTTGTGCCTTTCTTGTGAAGACAAATTTTGGAACTATGTAATCATGGATGTAAATATGGTGTTTAGTGTATTCAGAATGAATCTTGCATGCACAAAACCGTATGCTCCTAACACCACGTGCATGTCCACTGCACTTACCCTTAGCGCCAAAACCTTAGCCAAAATCTTATATGCTACAGAGAGGAGAGTGATGGGACACCAACCGCCAATGGAATCATGTGCCCCATTCTTAAAGATTAGCTTAATCAGTCCCTAATTAAGTGTCTCTGAGAGGTAGCCTAAAGAAAAAACTTCAATTGCTAGACAATAGAAGTCCTCCCCGGTACAATACCACGTGGACTTATAAAACTCCGAACCTTGGAGATTTGTCATTTTTCATAGACATGAGAGCTACATGTAGCTCTTCTCGCATTAAACTCTACTCTAATCTATCCATGTTGCTAGTTGAAACTTTGCGGGGGACCACTATGCAACAAGCATCACAGGTAGCCAAGACGCCATCGAACAAGAAATAAAGTGAAAAGATGGCCTGGAAATGGTCTCTAACATACCCCGAATCTCAGTCACATCCTCAACAAGGGAGTTGTTAGAAAGTGACAAGGAAGGTCTTCCTGCATGCATCTGTCCTTGCATGCAGAAGACTTAAATTAGGAAGCCAATTGTATTTAATTTATTTTTCCTAAGTTTACTTTGGAAAATAAATTAAAGTGTCCTAATTTTTAAGTGACTTTACTGAAACACCTTTTTTATAAAGTGAAAGTGAAATTAGGGTTTTCGCTTAGCAAGTAGTTATAAAAGAAAGGTCAATTGGTGGAGAGGACACAATTGCATTCCAACAGGAAAAGAAGCAGAGAGAGAGAACTTTGGCGAAGAAGATGGAGGAGCAAAAATTCAAGATTTCCAAAGGAGAGAGACAGGAGAATTTGGCGGAGGATCATCAGTGCAGCAAAAGGGTCGTACAACCATACAACAGAACTGTATAGCTGTACAGCAGGGTCATTTAGACCGTACGGGTCCTTATAGCAGGCCATACGAATTCTGTGCAACCGTACAGCAGCAGGTCGTAGAGCTTCCTTCGGAACCGTGCCACCTCACAGGTTTTTCTCAGTTGATCTGTGTGTTTCGATTTTTCCATCTAGGGCATAAATTGATATTTTCTAATATTGTAAAAGCTCTGTATTTTATTAATAAAAATACCTCTCCTACTACTGCACCGGTTTTCCCATCTTGGATTTTGTCCGGAGGTTTATACCCAAAAATACTGTGTCGTTTCTATTGATGTGATTGATGTGGTAAATGGTTCTCATTTAATTTATATTCCGTTGCATACTAGTAAAGAAGTACATGTGTGCTTATTTTAATAATCAAATTAAATATACTATTTTAGCCCTAATTGTGCTTAGAAGAAAAATTTACATGCTATCAAAGCTCTAGTGAGCTAAAGCTGAGAGATTTGCAGTGGCAGTGATAGATCAGGGGCATATATATTGAAGACACAAACCTAGATTGAAGATCTAGGGTTTGACAGGTATAGTTCAATATGGTCGAGCAGTTGACAGTTGAGGACAGACTCCAAGGGGCTCAGAACTTTCCTACATGGAAAGAAAGGATCACAACGATCCTGGATTTCAATGATGCGGAGGACCACATTGACTCCACGTAAGCTAGGCCCACAGATCCGACAGAGTTAGTAACTTAGTAGCTTGGAAGAAGATTGATTCCAGAGCCATGTTGATTATCATGGATGGAGTGAAGGACCATATAATTCTTCACCTTTCCGGGAAAAAGACCGCAGCAGAGATGCGGATGGCTTTGGAGAGTCTGTACCAAAGCAAGAACGAGAACCAGAAGATGGTGTTGCAAGAGGCGATGTGCAACACTAAGATGGCCAAGGTAGAAGAAGTGGTGCCTCATCTCACAAGGCTCACACAGATCAGAGACGAGCTCGGAGTTGTTGGCTCTAAGACTGAGGATGAGGAGCTAGGTCGGATAGCCCTCCATAGCTTTTCTAAGACATGGGACACCTTTGTCAAAAGTGTTGTGGCTAGGGAGAAGCTCCCTGATTGGCAAAGATTGTGGGATGACTTTGTGCAGGAGGAGACCTACATGGGTCAAGGATCAGGCTCACCAGCAGTTCCCCACAGATTGTGGATGAGGAGGCTCTAGCCCTTACAAGGAAGAGCAAGGCTAAGGAAAATAGAAAGAAGGATGGTAAGAAGAACCGTGACGTATCAAAGGTCAAGTGTTTTATCTGCCACAAGCAGGGACACTTTGCCTCCCAGTGCCTAGACAAGAAGAAGAAGAGTAACACTCAGATGGTTGGATCTGCAGAGGTGGATGAGTTCAACAAGAACTTCGATGAAGAGTTTTGCTTGATAGCTTGCATGACAAGCACCAAGGGAGCAGTATATGATACTTCGACAGTGGAGCGTCTAGTCTCATCACTGGACAAAAGAGATTCTTCAAGTACTTGCACGAAGGTGGACAAGGTACCCACGTTGAGCTGGGTGATGATGCGCGGTAGCAAGCGTAGTGAGTGGACACTATTTCATTTCAGAGGGAGTCTAGCAAAGCCCTCAATTTTGCTGATGTGTTATATGTTCTAGGGTTGACCAAGAACCTCATATCAGTCTCCACAGTGGAGGACAAGGGATTTCTGTCGAAATTCCAAGACCATAGAGTGTATATCAGACCAAAGAGGTCAAATCGGAGCGTGCATCGGGTGATTGGGATCAGCAAGGGGAAGGAGCCCTTGGACTTGGTGCATTCAGATGTATGCGGACCTATGAATGTCCATTTTTTCAGTGGTTACAATTACTGTGTAACCTTCATTGATGACTATTCCAGGAAAACCTAGATCTAATTCCTGAAGGCTAAGTCAAAGGTCTTTGAGAGGTTCCGGGAGTTGAAGACTCTCGTGGAGAACCAAACAAGAAAGAAGATTCGAGTGTTGAGGACAGACAACGAGGGTGAGTACACCTCCAATGATTCATGAAGTATTGTTCAGCAGAGGGGATCAAGAAAGAGCACATTGTGCCCCACACCCCACAGCAGAATGGAGTTGCAGAGCGGTAGAATAGGACTATGGTAGAAGCAGCTAAGGCCATGCTATTTGATTATGGATTACCACTATTCCTTTGGTCGAGGCATACAGGACTGCAGTATACATTCAGAATAGGGGTCCCCACACAGCTTTGGGGAGGAAGACACCCTAGGACGTTTCACAGGCACTCGACCAAATGTGAGTCACATTCACATATTTCACAGTGTCTACTATTGTCATGTTCATGTTGACACTAGGAAGAAGTTGGACCCTTCTAGAGAGAAGGGGTTACTTGTTGGATACAGTGAGCTCGAAGCATACAGAGTATACATACCTTCTCGCAAGAGGATCATTGTGAGCAAGGATGTCCAGTTTGATGAGGACAAGGCCTCACAGAGATCTACGGACTTACCAGCAGAGAAACAGCTAGCACAAGATTCTGGGGTCAAGTTGGAGAAGCCAGATGTACAAGTACAGGTACAAACACAAGGCACATGTTCTGGTAGTCAAAGGGAGTCAGGTGGACAGGATACTTTAGTCATTGACTTGGAGGATGAGCTGCAGCAGAAGACAAACATCGGATATTCAGCAGTCGCGGCAGGTTGACACTAGGCCAAGTCCTAGGTGGTTTAGGTTCACAGTTCAGGATTTCAGGCAGGTGGATCCTCCACAGAGCTCCATGAGGCAGAGCAAACCACCAGTGAGACTCAGTTATATGGCACTAATGACAGAATTGATTAACTCTGAACCTTCCACCTTTGAGGAGGATGGACAACATGGTGTGTGGCATGAGGCTATGGTTGAGGAATGTGACTGTATTATGAAAAACCAGGTATGGGAGGTTGTGCCAAGACTTGAAGGCAAGAAGGTGGTGGGATCCAAATGGATCTACAAGGTAAAGCATGCAGCAGACGAAAGCGTGGAGAAGTACAAGGCGCGCTTCGTGGTAAAGGGATTTTTACAGAAGGAAGGCATTGATTTTGAGGAGACTTCGCCCTAGTTTCCAGGTATTCTTCCATTCGGACCATTATCTCTTCAACAGCAGAGATGGGTTGGTGAGTCCATCAGATGGACATCAAGACTGCCTTCCTCAACGGAGTGATAAAGGAGGAGGTATATATTGAAGAGCCAGATGGGTTTGATGTGGGGAACCAGGAGACGCATGTATGCAGGCTGTTTAGAGCTCTTTATGGACTCAAGCAAGCACCTCGAGCATGGTACTCGAGGATTGACAGCTATCTATGGGAGATGGGGTTTCAGCGGAGTGAGGCTGATCACAACCTGTACTTCTTGAAAAGTGAGGTCCTATATGTGGATGATCTCTTTCTTACAGGATATGAGAGGTTGACTAGAGACTGCGAGTCCAACCTTGCAGTTGAGTTTGAGATGAAAGACCTTGGGTTGATGCACTACTTTCTGGGATTAGAGGTTTGGCAGAGAGATGGATGGTTCTTCATTGGGCAGGGGAAGTATGCAGTAGAGATCTTGAAGAGAATCAAGATGGAGGACTGTAAGCCTATGGCCATGCCTCTAGTTTCCAACTGAAGGAAGATCGATGCATCAAGGTCAAACGGATTTGATCCTACCTTGTATCGTCAGCTTATCGGATCACTTATGTATATGGTCAACACACGGCCAGACATCAGCCTTGCAATCAACGCTTTTAGCCAGTTCATGGTGGACCCTCGGAGAGTGCATTGAACGGTTGCGAAGCACATACTTCGCTACATCAAAGGTACAGTGGAGTATGGATTGGTTTATGAGCGCAGGGGGAGTGTACAGTTAGCAGGATTCACAAATGTTGACTAGACAAGATGTGTAGAGGACAGGAAGAGTACTTCAGGTTGTTGTTTCAGCATTGGATCAGGGGTTGTGTCTTGGTTCAGCAGGAAGCAGAAATCAGTTGCATTGAGCATGGCAGAGGTCGAGTACATAGCAGCCAACATGGCTGCTTATGAGAGTATGTGGATGAGGAAGTTGCTTTCTGGATTATTCAAGTGTGAGCTAGAGACTACAGTAGTTCACTGTGACAATCAAACTAGCATCAGGCTATCTGAAAAACCAGTGTTCCATGACCGAAGCAAACACATAGACATCAGGTACCACTTCTTGAGAGATTGTGTTCACACAGGAACCATTTAGTTGGAGTACATACAGACAAATGAGTAGGTGGCGGACATTTACACCAAGACACTTTGTAGACACAGTTTTGTGAAGTTCATGGATAAGTTGGGGTTGTTACCGAATCCCTTCTTCGTTGAGAGGGAATGTCAAAAAGTGACAACAAGGAAGGTCTTCCTGCATGCATGTGTCCTTGCAATGCAAAAGACTTAAATTAGGAAGCCAATTGTATTTAATTTATTTTTCCTAAGTTTACTTTGGGAAAATAAATTAAAGGGACCTAATTTTTAATTGACTTTAATGAAATGCTTTTTTTATAAAGTGAAAGTGAATTTAAGGTTTTTGCTTAGCATGGAGTTATAAAAGAAAGGTCAATTGGTGGAAAGGACACAATTGCATTCTGATAGGAAAAGAAGCAGAGAGAGAATTTTGGCAAAGAAGATAGAGGAGCAGAAATTCAGGATTTCCAAAGGAGAGAGATAGGAGGATTTGGCGAAGGATCGTCAGTCCAGCAACAGGGTCATACAACTGTACAGTCGTACAGCAAAACCGTACAATCGTACAGCAAGGCCGTACAGTTCGTACAGACCGTACGGATCCGTATAGCAAGCCGTATGGATTATGTATCGTCGTACTGTTGCCTTGGGAACCATGCCACCTCACAAGTTTTTCTCAGTTGATCTATGTGTTTCGGATTTGCCATCTATTGGACACAATGGCCACACTGAGATGGGGGGGGTGAATTAGTGTGTGAGAAATTTTAAACTTTTTACATTCTTTTAGTCAATCAGAGCGTATCAATCATTATGTCATCAATTGCATAATCAAATTCATCATGAGTCATAAGCAAAACATCACATCAAAAGAGACAATAATATATGAAATTTTGATCTTTATGTATTGTACATGGAAGACAACAATCTTCTTGATTACAATCAGCACCAACTGATGAAACGAGCACCAACTCTAATAACAGGACCCAGACTGGTTTTCTTAGCTCCAACTAAGAAGGGTTTGAGGAGTTCAATCCTCAAGTGCAAGACTCTTCTTGCAAGCAATCATATGGCTCTACTGCACAACCAACCTCTGCTCTGCACATCAATCTCTACTCATCACTCTATTGGTCAACACTGTTCATCAATCTCTGCTCAATCTGCTCATCAATATCTGCTCAATCTGCTCATCATCGTTGCTCAACACTGTTGCTCATCATAGCTTCTTATCCCTGCTGCTCAAGTATCTCTGCACATCAATTTTCTCATCACTATTGGTCATTCTTTTCTGCTTATTAATATTGTTGGTCAAGCTGGTCAATCTGCTCATGTGCACATCATTGTACACCTCATCATACACAATTACTAAACAAGTAATTCTGATCTGCTTTCACTGAACATAGGGCATGCATCGTCATGCATCATCATCATAGGTATGCATCATCGCCATAGGGTATGCACCCTCATCATCATCATCTCGGTGTGCACCGTTTATGCATCATAATCATCATAGTGCATAGGAGAGCATCATCACACTATGGTATGCATGTACATCATATTGTATAGGAGTGCATCAACATCATAGAGTGTACATCACTATCACATGCATTATCATCATAAAGTGTATCATATCATAGCATAAAGGTATGCGACATCATCATCATAGCCTCCATAATGACTCCAAATATATATACCAATATAGAGGCTCACATACTAAGATCAAAGATGAACTCTATCCATGAGAGACATGTTCCATCACAAGAGAAACCCAAAAGCATGAACCATACCTTTTCGAAGATCACAAGATGAAGAAACAGTAGAAAAAACAAAATAAGCTCTAGATCATGTCACCACATAGCCCTTGTAACAAGATTTTCAAGAAGCCAAGAATTTTGTAATTCTGATTCCGTATGAGAAAGTTATGCCAATTTTAGTAAAGATGCCCAGAAATTTCACCTCCACAAAGTTTCACACTTTTCTTCAAGAGTTGTGAAAATACTAAGAGAATTGATGATGAACAAATGAAATGTTTGATAAAGGTTGTGAAGGAAAGTTAGTACCTCAAACTGAGCTGACATTCAATTCAAAATTACAAATAATTCACTTCTCTTTTGTTTGGTCGGCTGACCCAAAAAGGTGGGGTGCACCAACTTCAAACATTCATATCTCTTCAACCGTGAGTTAGAAGATGCTCCACATATCAACGAAAATGGCTTGACGAGGTCTATCTCCCTATGATGGGTTTATTTGCAAATTCTTGGTCTAATACCCTTAAATTCTTCAATATGTTCAGGATGTCAAAGACCCCACACATGAGGGGACCAAAGACCATACCACCAACTACAAGAATTTCAATGTCTTCTTCAAAGACTTCTTCAACATATCAAGGCACTTCCATGGTCTCTACCTCCCTCTACATCCCAATAACCATATAACCACAAAGAGGACCATACATCACCATCAACAAGCTACCAAGTGTGTGGGTTCAAGACCCAAGGCACCACATGCAAGGGTTTCAAGGAATTTTTCAAAGATATCATATAATATTTAAACAAGATAATTTCCATAGACTTCAAGCCCATCACATAGGACTCCATCACCAAGTGATGAGGCCATCATGACCAAAGATTCCATCGTATCAAAGGCTCCAACAATCATGGGCTTACAAACCACCATATGTATGGATTCCAAGACCCAAATCATTTCGAAATGCGCCATCAATGATCATATAATGTCTAAGGGTCATCATGTCGCCATTTATGTGGGTGCCAAACCTTCTCATACATAATGACCATCTCCAAGGGTTCCATGACCCCAACAAGGGCTACATGGGCATCGGTCTTCATCAAAGGTTCCAAGTCTTCATCAAGTCATTAATGACCACATCATCACCTTTAAGGACCATTAAGCCATCAAATGTGGGTCCAAGGGCTTCTTCAGGGATTCTTCATCAAGCAAGGGGCTTCATAGGATTCTTCAACCACCTCAACCACACCAGGAGACCTCCAAGGGTCAAGATCCATCATGGCATCACCTGTGGGGTTGCTAGACCTTCTCCTGGGGTACCATGAAACCTTCAGAGCATGAATGACCACAGAATGGGTCATTAATGCTTCTCCAACCCATCTAGGGCTTCTTCGTCGTCCAAAAGAGCTTCAACACCATCTCCAGGGTATTCAGCACTATCAGCGGGGTCTTCGGCATCGTCTACGACGTTGTGACTCCGAGATCTAGCCTTGTGGGTACAAGGGCCTTGTTAACTGGGTACAAGGTGCTTCAAGGCACAAACCCACTCTGTAAGGGGTCCAAGGCACTGCAAGTGGGACTTGGTGGCATCAATGACAAACTGTGGGGCCACTGCAAGTCCATGTTGGCATCAATGACAATTTCATCAACACCATCTAGGGCATAAATTGGTTTTTTCTGATATTGTAAAAGCTCTGTATTTTCTTAATAAAATATCCCCTCATACCATTGCATCGGTTTTCCCATCTTGGATTTTGTCTAGGGGTTTATACCCAAAAAGGTTGTGTCGTTTTTATTGATGTGATTGATGTTATAAATGGTTCTCAGTCATTTATATTTCGCCGCATACTTGTAAAGAAGTACATATGTGGTCATTTCAGTAATCAAATTAAATATATTGTTTTAGCCTTAGTTGTGCTTTGAAGGAAAATTTACAGTTGTTATCAACTAAGTTGCACGCAGTTGAACTTACCAATGAGCCGCCAATGTATGAACAAATTACTTTTTCATAATCAGTGTTCAGAATTCCATTCAGGTCTTCTATGGCCCTTTATTTTCTTTTCCACATGTGCATACCCCCTTGGGGGAATTGTAATAAAATGTCATAGCATGATGAAATTATGTAAAGGACTTGGCTTTCCTAGGACTTAAACATCAATACGGCACTCTAAGGTGTTTTTTCTTTGTTAATTATATGTTTCTCTTCAGCGACTTATCATTTTTAAGTTTTTCACCCAAACCTCCAAAGCTCGATTATTCATCTTGGTGGTTAGGCCTTATGAGGTTATTAAAGTCTAAGTGTCAATGTATATTACCATGTTAGGCATTCTTTTTGAGTCATATGAACATGTGCCAAGTGCCCCCTAGGTTGTTTTTATTTTCCACAAATAAAAAAATTTCCTGTAAAACAAACAATTTTTTTATGTTTTTAATGTAAAAGTCAAAAATGTCACAAAAGTGGTGTTAGGAAGGGGATTTTGTCATGTGGGTGCTTGTTTTCAAACTCAAAGCACCCACTTTACCTCTAAACCCACTTTGAGAGAAAAAATCATGATTATTCAACGCTTCAAGTGATTTTCTCTCGAAAAAAGCCAAAAAGGACAAAAAAATAGAAAAATCAGCATCCCGTGATTTATGTGATTTTGTTTGGGACATCTCCTAATCAAAGGGAAGTGGTGGCACTTATTTAGCAATGAATTGGCAAGTCAAAAGGGAGTCGAACCCCATTCATTTATGATTTATTCAAGGCAACAACAAATGTAATGAAAGGGGGGCGCATTCCCCTCCATGAAAGGGGGTGCATCCTGTTATGTAGATGGCTGATTTTGGAAGGTGGCACTTTTCCTTAGTGTGGACGCCTCTCATATCCAATCCCCCCATTCAGTCCCCTCATCACTCCTTAACACTCTCACCCTCTTCCCATGAGATAATGCACCTTCTCTTGCTATAAAGCCAAACACTCTCTCCCATTTCAAACTAGTTGAAGTTTATGGAGTTGAGGCTTGCAATTGTAATGCTTATGCAATTTTTATGTTGAAAAAATAGAGGAATTTGTTGACTTTGATAACTTGGGATGTCCTCCATGTGGTCTACCTAGCATGGAGGTACTTCTATCAGCATAGGCAAGAGGGTGGAGTGTGAGATACACTCTAACAGGTGTCATGAATCCAGCAGTGCAGACATGCAGAGTTAAGTCACTTTTGCTAGTTGCATGCATGCATTTTTTAATGCAGCAGCATGATTTTTGCATGAGATTGAAATAAGGATTTTGTAAACCTAATTTCACCGAAGTTTATAAAAGGACGTTCGGTATGCAAAAGTCATTGCCTTTTGTGAGTAGCAAGAGATCAAAGCAGCTGAGAGAGTCAGTTGACCAAGGAGGGAGAACCATCTAAGATAGTTGGGGCACATTCCTGAGAGAAATGGGAGGACAAATCTTCAGAGACTGGGTCCTTTCATCTGAGCAATAAGAGAGTAATCTTACTAAGTTTCTTCAAAGATTGGAGAGCAGAGTCATCTAGGACGTGAGTAGCAGCAGCTAGGACGTGAGCAGCAACACGTTAACTCGTGTGGGAGTTGTTGTGCACATGTGGAAGCTGAGAGGGCCCAAAGAGTTGATGGATCTTGTTCAGTGATTGAGGAGAGGCTTTCAGAAATCAGTCAAAGTTAGACTGAAAGAAAAACAGCTAAGATCTGCCTCAGGGGAGTGAGGGCGCAGTTGTACAATTGGGGAGGTGTTTCAGTTATTGTGAACACAAATCATCTTTCAGGTAGACAGAGCAATGCAGAAGGGCGAAGGGAGAAGACTTTTGGGGTTACACAGAGAGTACAGCATCCAGTGATTGGTAGTGACAGATTTTAGAGTTCCAACATGAGGGTATACAGCTGGGGCACATTTTCCAAGAGTAGGAGTTGCAGCTGCTCACAGGATCTAGGGCTTTGGACCTTCACGTTCACCATTTGTTTCTCTAACTCTGTCTGTACCTTCTGTTACCACCTAAGTTGTACTTAGCGTATTTTTCAAGTGAGCCGGCAAGGTTTGAACAAGCACACTTGTTCATGATCAGAGTTCAAAAGTCCGCTAGGCTTTTTCAGGGAGTCTATTCGAAAATTTTTGTAACACATGTTCATATCCCCTTGGGGAAATTGAAAAAAATGTGCTAGCATGGTCAATTTTTATAAAAGGCTCGGCTTCCCAGACCTAAGCATCAAGTCGACTAGCCAAGAGTGTTTTTCCCCTTGGTTATTATTGGTTGTTGAACAAACGACTAATAATTTCTGAGTTTTTCACTCACACCTCCAAAGTTGGGGTAGCCATCTTGGTGGTTAGGCCTTAGGAGGTTATTAGAGCCTCTGTGTCAATGTTTATAAGCATGCTAGGCATTCGAGTTGAGTCGTATGGACATGTACTAGGTCCTCCTAGAGTTTCGTATGTTTCCGAGAAAAAAAAAATTCCCACAAAATTAGGCCATTTTTAATGGTTTAATTGAAAAACTTGAAAATGTAATAGAAGTCAGGTTCAGAGTCTATTTTTGGTGTGGGGATGCTCGCTTTCACACTCAAAGCATCTTCTTTACCTTAAAGACCACTCTTCATATGATCCGGGGGGCTAGAACAGCCTGCGGAGGATTTTTCAGCTAATGGAGCATCATTTTGGCATTTTAATGCTAAAAGTGCATCAAATTGGCACTAAAAATCAAGAAATAAGTCAAATGTTGAGTGGGTGACATGGCATGTGAACTACCCATAAGCATGCGACCCTCTCAAAATTGGAAAGGCATAAAAGTTTGGTTATAAAATGTGGTATATCATATGGTTTTATTAAGTGATAACGTCAACCTCATGGAGAAAACGCCAAATACCATGAAGCTTGGGATAGCATGAAGTGTGGATCCCTCACCCATGAGAGGTGTGAAAACTTTGGATAAAGTTTTGGTTAGTGATATATCATGTCATATGGTATATATAAAATCATGGCTAGTTCATATGTGGAGATGGGTGACGTCAACTTGAACTCCACATGCGTGAGGGTGAAGGTTGGTGATTGGAGAGTGGGGTGCACCCCTCTTCAACTTAAAGGCATGACATTGTTTAAAAATTAAACTTTGGTTTAAATCATGGAGATAGCGAATACCTCAGAGATGGATGACGTCAACTTCACACCAACCATTCAAGCTCGCGTGTGTGGTAGGTAGAGACGCCAATGTGGTGAGTGGTTGGTGGTATTTGGTGCATGATGATTGGTTGGATGAATTTGGTGAAGACAGGTGGCACTGCCTCTTCACTTCAACTCAGTTTGACTCAATGGAACTCAACTTACACTCTGAGTCTATCTGCAATGTAGGTAGCCCCCATAGGGCCTGCTCTGGCTAAAAATAAAGCAGCCATTCTCTCTTCCAAGTTAGTTCGAGTTGGAAAGAGAATTGGTTTGTTGTTGTAATAGTGTAGTTATTTTTGTTGCTTGGAATAAAAGAAAGCTTTGGAGGCAAGATGGTGTCATGTTATTTTGTGTGGATGAGCATTCCCATGTTTCACTGAGGTAATTTGTATCTTTTTTCATAGCTTTCTTATTATGGTCTTGTGGATCCAGTGCTGAAAGATTGTTAATAAGTTCATTATGATCTTGGTAGGAAAGGAGCTTAGTTAATAAGTTTATTAGCTATTTCCATTTCTTATATGCATGCCTAGAGATCTATATCTAACATGTTTTATAAGATTATATGAATATTGTTTTAATCTCTCTATTTATGTATTAAGTGGATCTCACAAGCATCTTGGCAAGCCATTGGATTAGTTGCAGGTTCCTAGCTTGGAGAAAGCGTTGATCTAGTTTGCTTCTTCATTTTCTCCAAACATATTCAAAGGCATAGTCCCTCGACATTCCACCGAAAAGCTCCACTGTTGATCATTCGGGCACCAAGCCACCTCTTTCACTCTTTCTCCCTTTTTTAATCAATACTTCTCCTGGTTACTTATCTCTTATATCTTAGATCTACTGTCATAAGCTAATATCTTTTCTAGATCTGAACATATAAGAGTTGCATGCATATATCTAGTTTCATTTAAAATGATCCAAGTCTTTTTTTCTTCAAACTAGATCTAGCAGTAAGAAAATTTTCATTTTTTACAAGCTATTTTAAAGTAAATCTAAAGCTTGCTTAAAGTGAATAGTCTTTCTTTATCTAAAGTTAAATCTTGCAATACAAAGTGCACATTGTATTGGCTTCCCAAAAGGCAAGCCAAGATCCCAAGGAAAGCTTGTCTTCCTTGGTTATTTTATTGCTCTTTGTTGTAGTTTAACTTAGTAGTTTTTTACCAAGTTTTTGTGGGTTGTCCATGTTAAAGTTTGTGCAGCTGCGAGACCCATTCTCATAGAGGATGGTACCCTAGTCAGTTGACTATGATAGAGTAAGACCCTAGAAGGTACCTTAGGGCCCCCAGTAGTCTCCTGGGATTCTTGGTTTAGGACCAAGCAGGTTGATGCCATGGCAAAGCCCCTAGCATGTGGCTAGGGCCCCTATATGCCTCTAGGGTATTCTAGTTTGGAACCAGGGACACAATGTCCAAGTAGAGCCTGCAGGTAGAGGCAGAGATATATTCTAGTCTTGAACCAAGGACACGATGTCCAAGTAGGTCCTGCAGGTAGTTGATCAACTTTCAGTGTCAGACTGAAACTCAGCTTAGTACTGAGAACCATTCTGCGAGAGAATGGAGGACCCAATCAGGGTCCAGGGATTGATCAACTTGATTCAGTGTGACACTGAAACTCAGCGTAAGGCTGAAAGCCATTCATTAAGAATGGAAGATAATGATGTCCCCTCTCCTAATCAGTTGTTGCTAGGTTGCTTCTCAAGGTACTGGCCACCCCTTGACGATGTCCCTAGTGCCTAACCCTTAGGAGCAGTGTTAAGGACAAAAGGATTGTACCATCCGTTTGGATCTTCCCCTTTATACAGTGATGACAAAAGTATATATAAAACATTGTACCTTGAGAGAGAAAAGTTCAAAGTCTTTGGTCCTTTTTGATGAATGCTTGTCCACCTGTTTGGTTCACCCTAAATATTATGGTTGTGTGGTTTGTGGTCCCCTTGTTGACTCTTGGTCCTTTACCTTACTTGGTTCTGACACTCGTATTTGGGTGTACCTTTGATTATGACCTTATGGATTTTATCCTAAGTACATTTACCTAATGATTATACTAAAGGACCATTGGACCTCTTATTGTTTATGATTTTTTATTAATTAAATTATTGGACCTTTTACCTTAACTTGTTGACCATTTTACTTTTGGTTTTATTGTTGACCACTTTATCCTATCCTAAGTCTTATTTTTACTTTATGGTCTTATTAATAAAACCTTTATTAATAAAGACACTTGGTCCATTTAATTTACCTTATGTTTTATTTATTTCTTATTTTTGGATTTTGTGGACCACTTTATTTTTTGACCTTTCCTAACCTAAGTATCTTTCAATATATATATAGATCTTACCTTGGAAAACTATTGCGGCTGAATGATATGACCTCCGGTTCTTTCACGTGCTTCCCCCTGTGGTTTTTCTTCACGGTTATGTAACCGGCTGGGTTCTTGCACGTGCTTACACGCTATAGTTTTCTTCACGGTTATGTAACCGGCTGGGTTTCTGTCTCGTGCTTACACTCTGTGGTTTTATTCACCGATTTCACCATCCGTGATCTCTGCTCTCTGCTGGTTTTGTTCACGGGTTTATCCTCAGCGATTTCACCATCCGTGATCTCTGCTCTCTGCTGGTTTTGTTCACGAGTTTATCCTCAGCGATTTCACCATCCGTGATCTCTGCTCTCTGCTGGTTTTGTTCACGGGTTTATCCTCAGTGATTTCACCATCCGTGATCTCTGCTCTCTGCTGGTTTTGTTCACGGGTTTATCCTCAGCAATTTCACCACTCCGTGATCTCTGCTCTCTGCTGGTTTTATTCACGGGTTTATCCTCAGCGATTTCTTGTTCACGATTGTCTCTGTGATTTTGTTTGGGTGACCTCTGCGATTTGGTTCTTCTATGATCTCTGGTGGCCATCATGACTCCTCACCGTGATTCCTCACGGACTCTGCTTGATCTCTGCGATTTGTCTTTTGCATGGTTTGCATGGCCTTGTCTCTCGACCTGTCTCTGTGTGAGAGTGCTTACGACCTGACATTGCAATTTTACCACTGTGTGTTTTATTACGGACTGACTTCACGATCTGTCCCTGCGGTCTATCTCAGTGTGAGTCCTTATGGGTATTACCTCTGTGTGCTGGATTCTTTTCCCTGAGTGTGGACTGTGTATTTATCATCTTGATTGTCAGAGAATTTTGACTGTGCTAAGTATGACTGAGTGTCTCTTGTGCTAAGTGACTGTGTGTCCTTAGCATGAATGTTTTGGGCATGACTGAATTACTCTAGCCTGTAATTTTGATTGACATATCTCTGTTGACTAAGAGTCTGAGGTCTGTTTATGTTTACTTTAACCCTCTCTCTCAAGGTCGTATATGGTTACCCAGTTGACTTGTCCCTTCGGTGACAAGATCAAACTCAGAAATATCTGAGTATAAAGTGGATCCAACGATGGTATGATTTGCTGATACTGTATCTATTTTTTATGTACATGATATTCGAAGTGAAACATCTCGACTTCAACGCAGTGACCAGCAGAGCGTTAAAATTAACGCAATGACCAGCGGAGCATTGAGTTGAAAGAGATGAAAATTATTTTCTTGCTTTATTATAGTTTAAATTTTATTAGCAGCACTATTATGAATTTGAATTTACATGGTCATGCTCTTATGTTTATTATGTGTATTAAAACATCACTGCCTCTTAAATTTTAACAGTCCAAATTCCAAAGACACTTCCAAAGTGTTTTTTGGCACTTTTCACTAACATATGCTTGCTGGTTTTTAGTAGGTCCGCCAAAAGAGAGAAGGAAACTGTGCCTGAATTTCAATTTTTTGGCCATACGAAACTTTCCAGGGGTTCCCCCTACTTCCGGGTTTCTTTTTCTCACATTTTGTAAGCCTTTGGATCCCAGATAACAATGACCAAAGAGCACTTCTCATAAAGATTGTAACCGCAATTAATAAAGATATCTCAAGTAGGTTCTTTTCAGCCCACTCCCCATCCCCCTAAGGGGGATCCGCGTCTCTGTCCCTTTTTTTCATTTTTTTTATTTTCTTGCTCTGCCATAGTTTAGTAACTAGTTCTTTCGTGCAGGATAGTATACTTTGATAGATGTTGCAAATTTGATTATATCATTCCATATTCTATTTATCAAAGTAACACTAATACTTACCCCACAACTTCCCAATGGTAGATTTAATTCGACAACTTGTTCTTTCTTTCAGTTCTTCAATTTATTTCACTTTGCATGTTAAAATTTACCCCTCCTCGCTTTCTCAATTGAGGTTCACTTGATCCGAAAGAGACTCTTGGAGGTTAAGTTTTCTTTTTAACAAACAAAACAAATTTGTATAATCCTTAAAATTTACAAAGGCTCCGTTGTGTATGCTTTGCACTGTTGCGGTTCGACCGAACAATTGGCTGCATCAAAAGCAACGTGGGTAACTAGTCTAATTAGTTTCACATTCTCAATTAACTTCCCCACGCAAAAATCCAACGGCTCGATTTGATCCGTTGCAGTGGACAAATTCACAAAGAAAATGGGAACAACTGGGTAGTGACCTCGAGACACCGTCAGGCTACACTCTTGTTGGTGTAGTGTTGGAGACGTCTCAAAGATTGTGACCCAACCCACATATTCCTTGCGTGAAGCCGCATCGGATAAGGGTTTTGCACATAATCCTCGTACCTTTGGGTAAATTTGGAGTTCCCTTCCCCCTTAATTTAATCCACTCATCTACAATATTAATCTAAAACTGACCAAGAGCACTTGCAACATATATTTCTCAGCAGCACTCTCTTATCTCTAGACTCCATTTTTGGCACTGGTATTTACATTATACAATCATCTACTTCTGTGTGCTTTATATATCATGTGTTGATCTATATGTTGTTGTGTTTTAAACATATTCTATTGCAATATCTTGTTCAAGTGTTTTTTCCATCAAACTCATAAGTAACTCAATCATCATCACATTAAGCCTTAACATCCTTAGAAACTAATAGGGTCTACCCCCCTTGGCTTCGATTAGGAGTTGGCCTAAACAAAGGAGTCAAGAACAAGGTGACAGCCTTGACTCGAGACTTGTCCCCAAGGACACACCGAGTGGCTTGAAGATTTATGCCACATTTTTCCCCAAGGTGTGTGAAAGGCGGCAACACCTTCTTCTATAATATTTTCTCTGGGCTCGAGAAAGAAGAAAGCCCCACAGATGTTGGTTTTCTCCATCAGGGTTTCCAAGGTAAAATTTCTATGTCAATTTGTGTGATTGTCATTGTTGTTTAGGAGTTCTAAAGGATTTCATGTGCTGCTTATTCTGATCAAGATAGAAGATTATGTTATCTGGGATTTACATTTTCAGTATTTTATCTGGGATTAGTGAAATTTGTGGCCGAGTTGAGATCCAACTTCCCAAAGCGAGTGGAGACCTCTAGGAGAATTTACAATCTTTGTAGATCAAGTTTGTGTGATGCTCTTTGTGTGGATGAAAGATCTATGTGTATGAATGAAGGAAACCCGTGACAAGCTACTTGCGTATTTTCTTCACTAGATTTGGCTTACTGTAAGGATTGTTAACAATTATGTAATTAGGATTAGCTAGTTTGTTTACTTTTCTAATCCTTTAAGTCATATATGTTTAGAGGTCTAGTTAAAATGTTTCATTAGTTTATGTGCATTTTTACTCTGATTTCTCACATATAAGCTGGCAAATTTAATGTGTTGTGTGTAAGATGATGAGAATTGCAGGTTCCCTTTGGTTGGATTGGTGAATAGCTTGCTTGCATCTTCATTATTTCTTAACTTCTTTGCTATAGATTTAGTCCCTCAGTGTCCCACAAGCAAACCTTTGGAATCTTATCCTCTTATCTCAAGCTTCTTCTTTTTCTCCATCTCTAAGATCTATGTTCAAATTTATAATCCTAAGTAGATTTGCTCTACATTAGTGTTGTTTAGAATCTAGCTGAATATTATAGATTATCAATAGAAGCTAGATCTAGTTCAAATTTCCTCATTTACAAGTCATTTTATTATTAAATTTAAAGGCTTAAATGAAAGGTTCTTTTACTGGTTTAGAGGTTATATTCGACAATCTAGTGCCTCTTATTTGCTGCCCCAAAAGGGCAAGCAAAGACCCTAAGAAGGAAAGCTTTTCAGCTTGTCTTTCTTAGTTAATTTGTGCAAGTTTTTATCAAAGTTTAACTTATAGACTTTTTTAGACATTTTTGTGTTGTCCAAAGATACTTCTAAAGTGCTTTGGGCATCTTTTGAATACGTTTGCTTGCTGATTTTTATATTTTTGTGACAGGTAAGCGGAAGTGCTAACGAAATTCAGCGGATTTGGACAATCAAGAACCCCAAGATCACCTCACCTTCCTTCTGACTAAAAAAACAAAAAATTCCAAAACTTGTAAGCCTTGTGGATCCTCTTTACAAAGGACCAAAGGCATTCCTAGTACAACAAAAAGAGATTGTAATAAACTCATAATAAAAAGAGCACGTGTGTTTCCCAGCACCCACACCCCAGCCCCCCTAGTGGGATTCAAGTCATCTCTTGTATGGGATTTTGCTTATGTTTTCCTTTACATGTTAATAGTAAATTATATCACTTTCACACACACACAAACACACTATCCATTTAGTTGGTTTACCTTTTTATAATTTGTTTTGTTTGCAACAAATAAAGAAATATTGGGCTTTCCCAAATTATAGCACTAGTGGAAAGGGATTGCCTGAGCAAATAGTGTTTGCAAAAAGAGATTTGTAGTGTAGATTAGTTAAACAACTTCACTAGTGGTTAATTCTAAAAACGAATAAAGACTCTTTTCCGCGTATGCTCTGGACCTCTGCAGCTTGTCCAATCAATTGGCCACACCAGAAAGGGATAAGAGTGATGGACAATCCACAAAGAGCTTACTTTTGAGAACTCGAGAGGTCGGAAGAGAGTGACCATAGTTACATATATCGTGTCGACAAATATATAATCGAGGATTCGGAATGTAACTTATCAGCAACAACAGCGAAAATATCAGAAAATATTGGCAAATGTCGTAAAGCATCAAAAAAATACAAAAATAACCATTTTTTTCAATTTTTTTAACATCTAAAGCAACAACAGCATCAAATAAACACATTGCTACATAAATATAAAAATACAACTAATGTATAAGATGCACAAGATGTCAAATGGTGGATCATGATCACATGTTGACTATAAACTGAAAAGACTGAAATATTTTCCTGATGGAATGATAGAAAATCACATCAAATAATCAAAATAAATGTATCTCAAGAGATGAATCGTCATGAGTCATGAGGCATTTGGATACTACATATTACAATGATAAATAGTAGGAATCATCGATCCCCTCTACCCCTTTTATAGGAAAGAGGCACCACTCTTCCTATGGAAGCAGTAGGGGATCTTGTAGGTGCTTTGGATGAGTTAGGCATCAAATTGGAAGCTCTAACTACTCGGACTATGGTGGAAGGTAATGGGGTTGAAATGGAAACCAGTGCGAGTTATATCCTCCCATAACTGCATATCATAAAAATTATTGCCTATATTGGGATCGTATTTATCAATAACACCCTATGCCCCCCTCCTCTAGGCTCTAGCCCTTGCCTCTACCTTGAATCTCGAAGTTGATCCTCCAATGACATTAGTCAACACTCTACAATTTTGATGAAACTTCCCATGCTTAATGAGTGAAGGGTACATTTTTATTAAGGTCATGGTAAAATATTTCAACAGATAATGCCACCGACATCAAGGTACATAGAGAGGTCGGTGTGCCCGATTAAATGTCAATCCCATACCCTCATACTTTATAAAATGCAGTGGAATTGTTGTAATCTTTAAATCCTGAAAATTATTAAGTTTGTTGAATTCTGAATGGGATCTTAAATTCTACTTTTTGCATATGAAGTCCGATGAGGTTGGAACCACTCTAAAAATTTAAGTAAAATGATAGAAAATGAAAGTTAAGGAGATTGTCACTTTTACTTTAAGAATTCAATATTACCATTTACTTTAAAAATTTAATATCTCTGGTCTTAATAACACTACCAAAAACTTAACCCATGGAAATTTTACATGGTATCAGAGCTCTGGTGAGCTAAATCTGAGAGATTTGCAGCAGCTGTGATAGACTAGGGACAAATCTATTGGAAGACACAAACCTAGACTTCCAGATCTAGGGTTTGACAGGTAACACTTCACTATGGTCGTGCAGTTGAGAGTTGAGGATAGACTCCAGGGGGCTCAGAAATTTTCTACATGGAAAGAAAAGATCACAAGGATCCTGGACGTTAGTGATGTTACAAAGCACATTGACTCCACGAAGGTAGCACCCACTGATCCGACAGAGTTGGTAGCTTGGAAGAAGATTGATCCAGAGCCATGTTGTTTATCTTGGATGGAGTGAAGGACCACATAGTCCCTCACCTTTTCAGGAAGAAGACCGCATTAGAGATGTGGAAAGCTTTGGAAAGTCTATACCAGAGCAAGAACGAGAAGCAAAAGATGGTGTTGCAAGAGAGGATGCATAGCACCAAGATGGCCAAGCGAGAAGGAGTGGTGCCTTATCTCACGATGCTCACACAGATCAGGGATGAGCTTGGAATTGTTGGCTCTAAGACAGAGGATGAGGAGCTAGTTCGTATAGCCCTCAATGGCTTCTCTAAGCCATGGGACACCTTTGTCAAGGGTGTTGTGGCTAGGAAGAAGCTCCCTAATTGGCAGAGGTTGTGGGATGATTTTGTGCAGGAAGAGACCCGTATGGGTCAAGGATCAGGCTCATCTAGCAGTGCCCCACAGATTGTCGATGAGGAGGCTCTAGCCTTGACAGGGAAGAGCAAGGGTAAGGCAAAGAGGAAGAAGGGTGGTATGAAGAACCTTGACATGTCAAAGGTCAGGTGTTTTATTTGCCACAAGCAGGGACAGTTTGCCTCCCAGTGCCCAGAAAGGAAGAAGAAGGGTAACACTCAAATCGTTGGATCTGTAGAGGTGGAGGAGTTCAGCAGGAACTTTGATGAGGGTTTTGTTTGATACCTTGCATGGCAAGCACCACAAGTAGCAATATTTGGTACATCGACAATGGAGCATCTAGTCACATGACTGGACAGAAGAGATTCTTCAAGGACTTGCAAGAGGGTGGAACAAGTATCCACACTGGGTGATGACGTGCATTATCAAGTGCAGGGATTTGGCATTGTTTCATTTCATAGGAAATCTGGCAAACCCCTCAGTTTTGCTAATGTGTTATATGTTCCAGGGTTAACCAAGAACCTCGTATCAGTCTCCACTTTGGAGGACAAGGGATATCAGGGGAAGTTTCAAGACCATAGAGTGTATATCTGGACCAAGGGATCAAATAGGAGATTGGATTGGGTGATCAACATCAGGAGCGTGAAAGTGTATAGACTACACTTTGAGCATGCAAAGGCTTTGGTCAGCAACGGCAACAGTCAACATGAGTTGTGGCATACGAGGATGGCACACTTACACCATGGAGCACTGAGGCACTTGAGGCAGGTTGTCGTTGGAGTTCCTCAGGTACAGGAGGAACTGCATAACCAATGCAAGGTTTGTGCTTAAGGAAGAACATCAAGAGGCATTTTCCACAAAGTGAGAACAAGTCTAAGGATCCCTTGGACTTGGTGCATTCAGATGTATGCGGACCTATGAGTGTCCATTCTTTCAGTGGTTACAGTTACTACGTAACCTTCATTGATGACTATTCCAGGAAAACCTGGATCTATTTCCTGAAGGCCAAGTCAGAGGTCTTTGAGAGGTTTCGGGAGTTCAAGACTCTCGTCGAGAACCAAACAGGGAAGAAGATTCAGGTGTTGAGGAGAGACAACGGAGGTGAGTACACCCCTAATGAGTTCTTGGAGTATTGTTCGGAAGAGGGGATCAAGAAGGAGCACACTGTGCCTCATACACCACAGCAGAATGGAGTGGTAGGGCAGAAGAACAGGACTATGGCAGGAGCAGCCAAAGCCATGCTATTTGATCAGGGATTACCACTATTCCTTTGGGTTGAGGCATACAGGACTACAGTATACATTCAGAACAGGTGTCCCCATACAGCTTTGGGAAAGAAGACACCTGAGGAGGTCTTCATAGGCACTAGGCCATATGTGAGTCACACTCGCATATTTGGCAGTGTCTGCTATTATCATGTTCATGCTGACACTAAGAAGAAGTTGGACCCTTTTGGTGAGAAGGGATTACTTGTTGGTTACAGCGAGACTTCGAAGGCATACAGAGTATACATACCTGCTCGCAAGAGGATCACTGTGTGCAGGGATGTCCAGTTTGATGAGGACACGGCCTTGCGTAGATCTATGGACTTACCAGCAAACCAGCAGCGAGCATAGGACACTGGAGTCAGGTTGGAGGAGCTAGAGGTACAGGTACATACACAGGGCATAGGTTCTAGTAGTTAGAGGGAGTCAGGTGGACAAGATCCTCCTATCTTTGATGGGGAGGATGAGCAGCAACAGCAGGAGGACATCCAGCAGCTGCAACAACAAACGTTAGGCCATAACATAAGTTGTATAGGTCCACTGTTCAAGATTTCAAACAGGTGAGTCTTACACGGAGATCTTTTAGACGAAACGTAACACCAGAAAGCCTCAGTTATATGGCACTGATGACAAAGTTGATTAACTCTGAACCTTCCAATTTCGAGGAGACTGCACAACATGAAGTGTGGCAAGAGACCATGGTTGAGGAGTACGACTCAATCATGAAGAACCAGGTATGGGAGGTGTTGCCGCCTAATACGCACTTTAGAACATCGAAAGTCTCCAACCACTGTGTGCGTCCTTGGGGGCAAGTGAGAGCTGGGGACAACTGTCACCACAATCCACAACTCCTTCGTTTAGGCTTAATCTCAACAGAGCCAAGGGGGGTAGTCCCTAATGGATGCTAAGTTCCTACATTTATTAACAAATTAGTTAAAGAGATTAATTATTAAGGTTTATTAACTTATTAGACCAGTGCCTTAAATAAAGAATGGAGTCGATATATTACAAGCTAAGATTAGCCACAGTTATCTAAGTAAGATCCACAAGATTATAATTACTTACAAAAGATATACAATATACACGTATAAAGCAAAGGGAAATGTATACACCACACCACAAGATATTCACTTAATGTCTTAATACAAACCACAATGTAAATGCCAAGATGAGATATTCAGATATGCAAGATTTACAATTACTTAAACATTCAACACATGAGATTGCAAGAGCTAGAAAATAATTACTTGAAATCAAAGTGAAATGCTTGAGTGAAACAATCCCTGCTGGAATATCTTGTTGGTGAAACGTTTAACAATGTCTCTTAGTTGATTTTAATGGATTTTAAGGGGTGCCTTAAATATTCGATTAATGTCTTGGAACCAAGGGATGTGTCTACCCCAACCACATATCCTCTTAAACCAAAGATGGAGTGTTGATGTGCTCAAAACAGTGGAAATGTAATGTCCTCTTCCGATTAGGCCTTGAGGCCCAAAACTGCTAACCTATGTGATTCCTGTGGGTTCGAGCGATTACTGACAACTAGGGAATCAGCTAAGGACTAATGCCATCCATAGAAGATCTAGGGCATCATCATTGGGTCAAGAAGGGCCACCGGGGCCAAAGGCCACCTTTGTGCATGCCATCCAAGCATTATTTAATGATGCATGCACTCTTTAAGTCTCCATCCGCATGCATGCAAGTCAACTGCAAATTAGAAGATAAAGTGACCTAATTAGGTCAAAGATTAGGGTTTTCGCAATTGAAAGTTATAAAAGGAGGATAAAGCGAAAGGAGACTTCACTTTTGATGATTATTATTTTGGGAGCTCTTGGATAGCAACACAACGTGGCGCACAGCAGTTGGGGTTGGAGACAGAGTCTTCAGCTAACGGGATTTCGACAGTGAAACATCTGTCCTAGTCTCATTCAGGGTAAGCCATACAGGTTCACCATTTTCTCTTCATTCATTCATAAGTTATCCAGTATATGGTATAGATCATTGCAGGGACACGTGTGCAGCCGTAAGGGGGGGTTTTCGGCCAGAAAGCCCTAATCAGTTGCTGGGCCTTCAGATCTCAGCTTTACTCCGAAACTCAAGTACCATTCTCATCATCAGCATCATACTCTGGAACCTAGTGATTATCAGATCCGTCCGTGCTCATCCAGAGCAGTTACCAGCTATTTCGGGATCAAGGGGGCGTGAGCAGCTGCCTCTCTGGAGCAAGTCGCTATCCTGCCTAGAGACCTCAGAAACTCCGCATGTACCAGGCATTCTCTCCGGCACGGGAAGGCTATCAGTCCTGCAAATCGGCAACGTCATCAAACACCTCCTTCACTGAAAACATCACCCTTTTTTGACTTGGGTTCTTGCTGCTGGGGTTTCACCGAAAGCGGAAGATATCTGTCCATCTCTGATTCAGTTCTTGGTGCTTGCATACTCTCTCAGGAGCAATCTAGCCGGCTTATCAGTGGTAAGTGTTCATTCTATCTCACAAACCCTAACCCTAATTTTTCGCTATAAAATAGGGATTTTTGCATGGCAGTTTTGTATCAGCATATTTGCTTAGAAATAGAAAATATCAGGATTTGGGATATTACAGGAAACCAATCCACCTGTAGCTCGCAGATCAAACCCCCATTGTCGATGCGCTCATCAGGTGGGACGCGAATGCCGTGAGACCCCCCGCAGTCTCTCACCCCCGTAGCTTCCAACGATCACCGGTTTTTAATTGGTTCAGACAATATTATGGTGGATGCCTATTACTAACCACTCCTTGTCATATCTCGTGAGTACTCCGCAGAGTGATAACCTAGTAGAGGATCAGGGGCTAGAGAAGTTGTTGGTTTATTTTAGAGGGTTACTTTTAGATCTTGTTACTGTTGAGCATGCAAGGTTTATTTTAGAACGATCAACAGGGTCAACCAAGCAGTATCCCTTATGGGAGATGCTGGTACTTGAACCCCAGACTGAAAAAAAAGTAAATGTGTGAAAGATTTGTAGCAGAAAGTAAGTTATCTAGTTAAACTAAGCCCCCAAATCCTTCTACTTTTCATGCCCTTTCGTCCAAGTTCCCCGAAGGGAGATAACGGAGGGCAGAGGATACACCGAAAGAATTGAGTTGTATGATACTCTTATACAATTAAAACAAATGCTTATGCTTGAAATAGATAAAACTTTGAGAAAGTAAAGCAAGCTAATAAGCAACTACTATTCTAACCTCACAACAATCCCTAAAGGGGAAGGTGGGTGAACTTGAAAAGTAAAAGCTAAGCTAGATTAGATTATTACGTTATGTTATGCTATGTTATGATTTACAATGAAATAAAAACCAGCAACTAAACACCTACAGAAAATAGACTTTTCAAGCCTCAAAACACTATGAAAAATGAGGGAGAAAGGTTACAAATAGACCCTCTTTAAAGCGGGTACAAGAGGAATGTTTTTTGATAATTTTTTAGCAACACCTTCCGTTAATACCTATTAAAACTTGTCAAAAATCAGCAAGCTTGCAAAAGCTTGCTGGAATTTACAGTAAACTCAAAAAAAACAATGTTATTAAAGTTAGTATAAAAATACAAATATTTACAGAAAATTTCATATTTGAAAATGATTGAAAACAGAAAGTTTAGAGGGCTGAAAATGCAATTTCCAGCCACCTAAATGATGTAAAAACAATATATTTAAGCTACTATACTAATATATAATGAGTGAAGGCCCCAAAACAAGGGTTTTATTCATTAACCAATGAATAAAACCAAGTTTTATTAGACCCGTAACTCTATGAGCGAAAATGTAAACAATAAAAGAAATAGATTGACAAACACAAAGAGATTAGGAGCTTGGCTTTGGAGGCCCTCCTTCAAGCCTTTGGATTTGCAAGAAATGGGTGAGAAAGACTACACAATGCAAGCAAGGAGATGAGCAAAATAAATAGCTCTACAAAACCTTTGTAGAGTTAAGTTAATCTACTCACAATGAAAAGCAAATAACCATTTACTATTCAATCTCTTTGCAAAGGGCATCTATGCTTAACAAAATGAAAGTAAATACTCACAAATGGAACAACAATACCTCAATGCTTGAAGAGAGAAGCCAACACACCATAGAAGAGATTTCCTCCAAAGAATTTCTTCTATTATAGGCCCAACTAGGGCAAGATTCAATACAAAGATGAGCCAAGAATGGCTTGAGCAAAATGCTAGAATAAAGAGAGAAGAGAAGAGAAGCAAAGATTTTGGCAGTATAACCATGCTACTAAGAACCTTTTTCTAAAATGAGAGGAGAAGCCTCTTATTTATAGCTAAAAACCTAAAGAGAAGGCCCTTGGATGATGGCCAAGTGTCACCCATCCAAGAGGGGGCCTTTTGGAAGCTTCCAAGAGGGGGAGGGGCTCCATATTAAGATGGAAAAAACCCACATAAGTCAAAAAACGTCCCCTCTTTTAAATAATTCATTTTTCTACTTTGAGTGGGCCCCATTTGGGTTTATTTCTCCTTAACCTTGATAGAAATGAACTTTAGCAAAAATTAGAGCCCCTAACTTTGACTTTTGGCCCAAAAATAAGACTTTTGCATTTTTCACTCTAGGCAATTAAATTAATTAATCATGGTTCTTGCCTGAGTGGGACCAAAAGTGGGCTAAAATCCTAACCACATGTCCGAATGACATGGGACTTGATCCTATGGCTTAGGGGTTGATATGGCATTTCTTTTTTGCACTCATACCCCTATTACAAAATACCAAGGACCAAGTAACGACCTTATTACATCAAAACTTTAATTAATTAACCCCTGACGGTGAGGTTAAAAAATTAAAAAAAGACTGACTAGAGTCAACGAAATTCCGCAAGACTCTAGGATATGTCTAGTATGATCATGAATAACACTTTGAACCCTTAGCCACCCCATGGACACGATTACTAGAATGCCCATCACCACTTTGGAGGATTTTTTGAGTGAAACCCCAACCAATAAAAATCGTTAAAGAACAAAATTTATTGGAAGGGGAAAAACACTCGATGAGGGGACTTCGCTAATAATAAAGTCCATGACATGGCATCCATATCATATGATCCATACTTAGAACATAAAATTACAATAGTTATCCCACGTAGGGGAGCGGATATTTCGAGTACAAAGGGGCAAATTGCCCTGCAAGGTGAAAAATCACAAGGATTTTTCTATGGAACAACTGAACAAGAATGTACATCTCCAATGTACATGAGGTTGCCACCAAATCAAAATAGGTGGGAAATAGGAGATAGTGCCAAGACCTGAAGACAAGAAGGTGGTGGCATCCAGGTGGGTCTATAAGGTGAAGCATGCAGTAGACGAAAGCGTGGAGAAGTACAAGGCATGCTTCGTGGCAAAGCGGTTTCCACGGAAGGAGGGTATTGACTATGAGGAGACCTTCGCCCATATTTCCAGGTATATTCTTCCATTCGAACCATTATCTCACTAGTAGTTGAGATGGGTTGGCGAGTCCATCAGATGTACGTCAAGACTGCCTTCCTCAACGAAGTGACAGAGGAGGAGGTATATCTTGAGAAGCCAGAGGGGTTTGATGTGGAGAACAGGGAAACACATGTATGCAGGCTGCATCGAGCTCTTTATGGGTTTAAGCAGGCACCTCGAGCATGGTACTTGAGGATAGACAGCTATCGACAAGGGATGGGATTTTAGCGAAGTGAGGCTGACCACAACCTGTACTTCTTGATAGGTGAGACAACCTTGCACTGGAGTTTGAGATGAAAGACCTTGGTTTGATGCATTACTTTTTGGGCTTGGAGGTTTGGTAGAGAGATGGATGCTTCTTCATTGGACAGGGAAAGTATGCAGTAGGAATCCTAAAGAGATTCAGGATAGAGGACTACAAGCCTATGGCCATACCTTTAGTTCCCAACTGGATGAAGGTTGATGCATCAGGATCATACGGATTTGATCCTACCTTGTATCGTCAGCTTATCAAATCGCTTATGTATCTATCAACACACGACTAGACATCAGCTTTGCAGTCAACTCTTTGAGCCAGTTCATGGTGGACCCTCGAAGAGTGCATTGGACGACTGTGAAGCACATACTTCGCTACATAAGAGGTACAGTGGAGTATGGATTGGTTTATGAGCGCAGGGGGAGTGTAAAGTTAGCAGGATTCACAGATGGGAACTGGGCAGGATGTGTAGAGGACCGGAAGAGCACTTCAAGTTGTTGCTTCAGCATTGGGTCAGGGGTTGTCTCTTGGTTCAACAAGAAGCAGAAGTCAGTTGCATTGAGCTTGGCAGAGGCCGAGTACATGGCAACCAGCATGGTTGCTTATGAGGGTATGTGGCTAAGGAACTTACTTTTGGGATTGTTCGAGTGTGAGCTAGAGGCTACAGTAGTTCACTATGACAATCAAAGTGGCATCAGGCTATCTGAAAATCCAGTGTTCCATGACCAGAGCAAACACAGAGACATCAAGTACCACTTTTTGAGAGATTGTGTTCAAAGAGGAACCATTCGATTAGAGTACATACATATAGTTGAGCAGGTGGCGGACATTTTTACCAAAGCATTTTGCAGGCATAGTTTTGTTAAATTCAGGGATAAGTTGGGGTTGTTACCGAATCCCTTCCTCGTTGAGAGGAAGTGTTAGAAAGTGACAACAAGGAAGGTCTTCCTGCATGCATATGTCCTTGCATGCAGAAGATGAAAATCAGGAACCCATTTGTATTTAATTTATTTTTCCTAAGTTTACTTTGGAAAATAAATTAAAGTGATCTAATTATTAACTGACTTTATAAAGTGAAAGTGAGATTAGGGTTTTCGCTTTGCATTGAGTTATAAAAAGAAAGATCAAATAGTGGAGAGGACACAGTGGCATTCTGACAGAGACGGAGGAAAAGAAGTGTGAGAGACAAAATCTTGGCGAAAAAGACTGAGAAGCACTAATTTGGGAAGGAAACCCTAATTTACCAAAAGGAGAGAGACAAGAGAAGCGGGCAGAGGGACCGTACAGCAAGGAGGTTGTACAGTCATACAACAAGGAGGTCGTACAGCCGTACGGATCCGTACAGCAGGTCGTATGGATTCTGTACAGACCGTACGGATTCTGTACAGACCGTACAACAACCAGTCGTATAGTGCAGGCTGTACAACTGCTTTGGAATTGGTGCCCTACCTCCAAGTTTTTCTCAGTGATTTTTGGGTGATTTGTTTGTGCCATCTAGGGCATAAATCAAAATTTCTAATTTGTAAAAGCTACATATTTTCTTAATAAAAATATCATCTCACATTGCTGCACCAGTTTTCCCATCTTGGGTTTTGTCCGGGGGTTTATACCGGAGAAGACTGGGTCGTTTCTATTGATGTGATTGATGTTGTGAATGTCTCTCAGTACTTTTTATTCCGCTGCATACTAGTAAAATATATTCATGTGTGGTTATCAGTAGAAATTTTGAATATATTGTTTAGCCCTAGTTTGAATGTAAAAGAAAAATTTTACACAGCCCTGAGCTTCTTTTATTCACAGCTTTCCTATAATGAGTTTCATCGTCATTGTTCTACTATTTCTCTATTTGTGATCTCTTAATATATTCGCATTGCTGCTTTTTTAATGATAAATTAATGATCGTGATTCGTGTCCAAAGACCGTCCTATCTGCCTTGGTTTCATTCTAGAATCTAAACATGGAACCTTCTAGAATCTATAATGAACAATTGGCATATAGTTATTAGAGAAAAACAGAAGTAGTCTTATATTGAAGAGTAAATGATGTAGAGTATAGAAGTATTGTTAGTTCTAAATAGCATTCTAATATTTATTGTTATTAGCCATCCAAGCTGTCACTACAAAGGGAAAAAACAAAACACTCTGCAATTTAAGTGTATAAATGTTTCTTTAAGGCAAGGGATAATTTTAAGGTCACAATGACCATTGACATTTAACAACAGCAGGTCAGCAGTAAACTACGATATACATACAGACATACGATTGTCTATGTCCATTTCCTGAATACACCGAAATACCATATCTGCCATACCATCTCCTTCAACATCTATGAGCTCCTGCAATTCAAATAAAACAATTAGAATATGTTTGAGCCATAGGTACTGCACACCAATTATTATCAACTGAATCATCTTTTCAAAAAATAGAAGAGACCTGAACTTCCACTTTTAAATATGGAAAGCTACTGAAACCTAATATTGGACCTGTAATGAACTATATAGAAAAAAATCCAACATAAAATTGAAAAATAATGAACTATACAGAAAAAATCCAACATAAAATTGAAAAAGAGTTGAAATCCATATAGGATAAATGTATAATTGATAAATAAATAAGTGAGATGATATAATGAGCCTTGTGACAGTATGCTTATATGCATTGACTAGTCATGAAGGTGAAGGGTCATGTCCCTTAGGTTGTCCTTAGGTTGTCTTTATTAGGGTAATTATTACTTGCTTTATATTATTAATAATTACTATTATTAATGTTTATTTATGTATTCTATATTCAGTATAGACCCTCCGTACTAGTTGGAATAAAGGCCAGGTCTTCAATACTATTTTTCACAATCAAAATCATCTAATGAAGATGAGTCAATAAAATCCTTGTAATCTTTCCTCCTGATAATTTTATAAACTATTTTGGGTTTCATTTGATCCCTTCTAAATATATGAGAATAACCTACATGCTACAAATCAGTAATTATCAACCAAATATATCTGACCTACATGCACAACCAAGCTACTATGGATCCACTTGCAGTGGCTAACAATATTGTTTCAAATCCTTACAGATCCCTACTGAAATAAACATAATGCTTTAACAACTAAGTATGAAAAGCAAACTAAAAGATACCAATAGTTTCCAATCAAAGCTTTGTCGTCTCTATATTTTCTTTTCCATTATATTCGATTATTGGATGTTTCAAGCTTAGAAATTTGTAAATAATTTGCCCTATTTAAAATCTTTAAAGACTTGTGTAGACTTGTTTTCTAATTTATGTCTGCAACTTCTCATGTGCAGGGAACAGACTCACAGAGTTCATGGAACTTTAACTCCAATCACAGGCTCAAACCACTCACTCTGATACCAATGTTGGTTTAATGACCATATAGAGTCATAGACAAACATGAGATACAAGAACGTGAGTAGTGTTTCTCCACATGCTACATGAGGATCAACTTCCGTTTTTTATGGGTTTTGCTCATGATACAAAGCAGATACATTACACTCTGTGGCTAGAAGGGTATTTATGGACACACACATCTTCCTTGGCACTACCCTTATGATATGTCTCACTAGCTATTGATGGAGATGATCCTAAGGTATGTAATAATCTATTTGAAAATAGACCACAATTCAGATTGTCTGATGAGCATATGCAGAAAGTGAAAAAGAATTCCATTGAGGCTGATAAAGCCACTAAACTATTTGGGGTGATGCCCTCCCGAGAGAAAATTAGGAAGTGGTATGAGAACAGGTCTAAGGGCACTACTTATCAGAGACAAAGGAAAGCTCTTCCACCGGTTTTGGAAATGTCAAAGGATAAAGTTCCTCCCCAAACACAGGTAAATACAAGTATGGCTTCAACTGATTTGGTTACTAACAAACCTTTGAAGATTGACATTTCAGGTGCTTTGAACACATTCAAGATACATTTGCCACTAGTCAAATTAGTAAAGATTCCCCAGGTGAAGAATCAAGTTGTTGAAACCTTGGGCCTCCAAGAAAAGAAACAGGTGGTTCGCCCAACAAAAGAAATGAGGATACTCCGATCATCCTCTCGAATATGCTACCTGCAGAGAATAGCAATCCTCAAAACAAACCCTTCTTTATTTCATTGCTAGTTGATGATTCAATTTTGCATAATTGTATGTTCAATTCAGGTGCTTCAACTAATGTTATGCCTCTATTGGTGATGAACAAATTAGGATTAAAGATCTTCAGACCATATATAAATATATGTGTCATGGATTCCTGTGAAGTTAAGATTCATGGTGTCATGGCAGACATACAAGTATATCTTGCAATTCATCCCAACATCATCTTACAAATGGATATCGTGGTCATTGATGTACCCGAAGCATAGAGGATGCTTTTCTCAAGAAAATTTGGCTCCGACTGCCTTCAAATGGATCTACCCTATGCTACTATTCCTACACCAGAAGGCACTTACCTGACATTGCATAGAGAGCATATGAGAAAGCACCACCTGGGAGATCCAGAAGAGCCAGAAAATGAGTTTGTTTGCTTTCAGAATGATATTGGATCATATACAGCTTCTGTCACAAATATTGCTCCACAGATGGACACTGACAAGTTTTGGACCATGAACATCGACGGGACCGAATCCCAATCAAGTATGGGTGCAGGTATTGTCTCGAATTCCCCTCGTAATGAGAATCATTGTTTTTCTTTTCGCCTTGAATTTGATGGTACTAATAATGTAGCGGAATATGAGGCTCACTTGCATGGCCTTGAGGTGGCAAAAGATTATGGTATTAAGTTCCTGCATATTATTGGTGATTCTGACCTAATTGTATTACAAGTTAAAGGGAATTTTTCCTATAAGCAATCAAGATTGAAAGGTACAGAAAGGTTGTAGGATTGGCAACAGAAGATTTCCATGCCCTATCTTTGTAAGCAATTCCCAGAGAACAAAATCAAATGGCAGATTCTTTAATAGTGTTTGCTTCCACTCTCTGTCCAACAGATGCTATCCAAGAGTCCAGGAAAGTGCAAGTAGTTTTCCGTCCATCAATTCCAGACAATTTCGAAGACTGACAAGTGTTTGATGACAATAAGCAAATTTGCAGATTTATGAACAATACTACAGAATTCTCAAGTAACTAGATTGATTGGAGGGAAGAAGGGTCGAATGATAAGCCGAGTTATAATCCTATTCCAGTAGAAAAAGTATCAATGGAAAAGATCTTTGACAACAATGATTGGTGCAAAGAAAAGAAAGAAGGGGTGGCCCAAGATGATGAATACAAGGAACTCAATACTGGGTCCCTTGAAAACCCAAGACCTATCAAGATTGGCAAAGCACTAACTCCCAAAGAAAGAAAAGAATTGGAAGCTTTGATTTGAGAGTTCAGAGACGTTTTCACTTGGTCCTATGATGAGCTCAAGACATATGACAGGGGCATTATTGAGCATGCCATTCCGTTGAATGAGGGTGCATGCCCTCACCAACAAAAATTCAGAAAGATAAATCCGAAGGTGGCTCTGTTGGTATAAAAGGAATTATAGAAAATGGTTGAAGCAAAAATAATAGCCCCAATAAGATATTCAGAATGGCTTTCAAACAAGGTGCCAACCAAAAAAAAGACAAGAGATGTAAGAGTTTGTGTTGACTTCAGAAACTTAAACGTCGTCTCAAAGAAAGATAATTGCCCTTTGCCAAACATGGAGCTATTGCTACAAAGAATTATAGGTTCCCAGATGTTGCTTTTCCTAGATAGTTTTTCCTGTTTCAACCAAATTGTTGTGAAGGAAGAAGATTGACCCAAGACTGCATTTACAACTCCTTGGGGTACTTATCAGTACTAGAGTATTCCCTTCAGCTTGATGAATGTTAAAGACACATTTCAGAGAGCTATGGAATACGCCTTCCGAGACATCATGCATAAGATATTGGAAATATACGAAGATGATCTTACCGTGTATTCAAAGAACAGAAGGGACCACTTCAGGCATCTCCAACAAGTATTTGAGAGTTGTCAAAGGTATGGTATTTCACTAAACCCTAAGAAATCAATTTGGAGTTGTAGAAGGTAAGTTACTTGGCCATATTGTTTGTAATGACGAAGTGAAAGTTGATACCGAAAAAATTAAAGGTATAAAATAAATTGCTCTGCCCAAACATTTAAAAGCTCTACAGTCATTTTTTGGAAAGATTAACTTTATTCGTAGAAATATTCGAAATTTTGCTGAAATTACTAAACCTTTGAATAAGTTGCTCAGAAAAGATGCAGATTTCGAATGGGATGACGAGTCCAAGAAAGCTTTCGAAGATATTAAAGACGATATCATGTGAACTCCGGTCCTGGTAAGTCCCGATTAATCCAAACCATTTCAAATATTTTCTTTTGCATCTGGTGACAGTATTGTAGGAGTATTGTTACAAAAGAATGATCAGAATGAAGAACAGCCTATTGCTTTCATGAGCAAAGCTTTAAAGAGTTCAATGTTAAAGTACCATGTCATGGAAAAGTATACCTATGCCCTCGTGATGTCATTAAAACAATTCAGAGTATATGTTGGTTACTCAAAGATCATAGCTTATGTTCTGCACCCAACAGTTAAGGAAATCTTGAAGCAGCAGGATAGTATTGATATCAGGGGAAAGTGGATCACAAAGATCCAAGAATATGATCTGGAAATCCAACCTACCAAATTGATTAAAGGAAGAGGAGTAGCAGAAAAAACGCTCGGTCTTAAAGAAGGGTCTTCTCCTATGGTCTCAACAGTTATTGGAGAGATGGAATAGTGTGATTGGTATAAGGATATCATATATTACCGAAAGAACCTCACATGTCCTAGCCACCTTCCAGATTACAAGAAAAGAGCATTGAGGTTATAGACCTCCAAATATTGTTTCCTAGACCTTGTCTCACAACACTCGTATCAAGCCCTTGGATGGAGAAATCCAGATGAATTGATTCTCTTATATATTTACCCCCCTAGAAGCAAGCAAATTGGCATACAAATTCCACGAAGGGTTTTGCAGTGGTCATCATTCTGCTTCTACCACTGCTCACAAGATATTGAGAACAAGATACTATTGGCCCACTATTTTCTAGGATGTGCACAATTTTGTCAAAGGATGTCAACCATGTCAAATATTTATAGGCAAACAGAAGCTCATGGCCTTGCCATTACAACTAGTTATAGTAGAAGCATCGTTTCAACAGTGAGGCCTGGATTTTATTGGCGAGTTCAAGGAGAATCCTAGCAATGGTTATAAGTGGATATTGACAACTACAGATTATTTTACCAGATGGGTTGAGGCTATTCCATCCAAAAAGGCTACAGCAAAGGCTGTTATGGATTTTCCTGAGGACAGGATTATTACTCGATTTGGGGTGGCTTCCAAGTTTATTACAGATAATGCCCAAGCTTCTAGTTCAGGCAACTTATCTACCTTTTGTTTCCATTATGGCATTATATTGTCTCACTCTTCGAACTATTATCCAAAAGGGAATGGATTGGTCGAATCTAGCAATAAGAATCTAATGAATATTATAAAGAAGACTACTGGGGACTGTTACAACCTAAGTTGTACTTGGTGGTTTTTCAAACAAGCCCGCGAAGTAGAACAAGTACACTTGTTCATGATCAGAGTTCAGAATTCTGCCAGCCTTTTTCTGGGAGTCTATTCGAAAAACAAAATTGTAACACATGTTCATACCCCCTTGGGAAAATTGTAAAAAATGTCCTAGCATTTCTTTTTTTATAAAAAATGAAATGAATTAAGCATCAAGCCAACGTGTTATTTTTCAGCAGCCCAGGTAGCTGAGTTATTTTTCAAAGAGGTCTTCAGGTTACACGGGTTACCTAAGACCATTGTCAGTGATCGGGACATTAGATTCACCGGTGCCTTCTGGCAGGAGCTATTCAGGTTAGTGGGAACCAAGCTTGCTACCAGCACGAGTTATCATCCCCAGAGTGATGGACAGACCTAGATTGTCAACAAGTGGATTGAAGGGTATCTGAGGAACTATGTAGCAGGGCAACAGCGAACCTGGATTAAATGGCTACACTTAGGCGAATACTACTACAATACTACCTACCACATGTCTATTAGGATGACACCTTTTAAGGCATTATATGGCTATGATGCCTTGGACTTTGCAGATGTCGCATTCGAAGACAGCAGGGCTCCTAAGGCAAAGGATTGGATACAGGACAATCAGGACATCCTTAAAATCCTGAAAGAGAACTTACAAACAACTCAGAATCAGCAGAATTTGTATGCAGACAGGCACAGGATTGAGCGGAGCTTTGAAGTAGGAGATCTAGTATACTTACAGCTCCAACCCTACAGACAGTCTTCACTTAAGAAGAAAGGAGCGGAGAAGTTGAAACCTCGCTTCCACGGACCATACAGAGTTACCAAAAAGGTGGGAGAGGTGGCGTATGAACTATAACTGTCACCGAAGAGCAAAATTCACAATGTATTCCATGTGTCCAGCCTGAAAAAGACCATTGGACAACACATTGCTCCATCAACAGAGTTACCCCCCTTAGATGATGAGGGACTATTGGTACTAATTCCAGAACAGATCGTATAGACTCGAGAAATAAAACTCCGAAACAAAGTAATTAGAGAATACTTAGTCCAATGGAAAGAATTACCTCCGGAGGATGCCACATGGGAAGGAGAACAGGTATTGCAACATCCCAGTTTGCAGTTGCTTGAGGACAAGCAATCTCAAGCGGGGAGGACTGTAATGTCCTTGTCCGATTAGGCAACAAAACACCCTC
>LPNX011113752.1:361905-394837 GCA_001517045.1 Pseudotsuga menziesii | reverse complement strand
CCCTAGTCTCATTCAAGTTTAACCATCCAGGTTTGTCACCGCATCTATTGCATTCATCATTATTCAGTGTTCCCGTGTATGCCAGAAGATTATTTGCAAGTTCATCCATACAGCTGGGGCATTTAGCTGGGAAACCCAAGTCATTCACCGGGACTCCAGATCACCATATTTCTTCTGCATGTGGCCTGCATCCTCACTGACAGGATCACTCTACTGCCTTGAGTGATTATTAGCCACCAGATTGCTCACCTGGAGCAGTTAGCAGTAGAATAAAGAGGTGTGGGGGCGTGAGCATCAGTCCGGTAGATCAATTCGCTAGGGTATCTGGAGAGGTCCAAACTCCTGCATGTTCCGACCATCCGCTCCGGCACAGGCACACCTACACTCCGACCAACTTTCAGCTAAAACTAACCATCCCTTCATCAAAAACGTCAAGCTTAGCTGATTCAAACTGTTGGGGGTATTACGGAGGAAAAAGAGGTTATCTTTTCATCAGTTCAGTTTATCTTGCATGCGTATTCTCTCTGGAGTAATTTCAACCGGCTTATCAATGGTAAGTGTTCATTCTATGCTGCAAACCCTAACCCTAAATTCAGCTATAATATAGAGAAATTTTGCATGGCAGTTTGCATGCCCAGCTATTTCAGTTATTTTGCATAGAACTAGAAAATATCAGTATTTGGGATATTACAGTGTTTCGGCCTTAGGAGGTTATTAGAGCCTTCGTGTCACTATTTTTAACTTTTTTAACATGCTAGGCATTAAAATTGACTCGTATGGACATGTGCTAGGTCCCCCTATAGTTTCGTCCTTTTCCGAGACAATTTTATTTTTCCGCAAAATTAGGCCATTTTTTAATGGTTTAATTAAAAAATTTCAAAATGTAATAAAAGTCAGATCCAGAGTCCGTTTCTGACGTGGGGAAACTCGTTTCCACACTCAGAGCGTCCACTCTACCTCAGGGACCACTTTCCACATCAGTCGAGCAGTCGAAACACCCCGTCGAGCATTATTCTGCTAAAGATGCGTCAAAATGGCATTTTAATGCTAAATTATGACGTTTAGCACCATAGTCAAAGTTTGAAAAATGAAAACTTTAAAATATTAAAGTGTGGGGTGACATGGCATGGGTCCCCATAAAGCATGCAACCCTCTCCATGTTAAGTTTAGACTTAAAAAATTTTGAATAAAATCATTTGAATGGTAAATAAAGAGATGGTGACATCATTTAAACTTCATGTCACTTCTTTAAGCATGCGAGTGGGTGAGTAAGCTATGGACCCCATTCAACTTATATCATGTATTAAAGTTTTCAGTATGGTGAATGAAGCATGGAGTGGGTAATGAGGTTGACGTCACCCTCTTCACTTCATCTTCTTAAAAACTCGCGTGAGGTGGGAAGGAGGGGTCCACCCAATCTCGTTTTTCAAAAGGCTTTGTTATAATATGAACCTAGGTTGAACCTTGGTTTATCTTTTAAAAGACTACCGCATACATTGCTTACATCACCCACTTCCTCACGTCAACATTGGAAGCTTCACGTGTGAGGGGATTTGGGAGACGCGAATGGAGGGTTGGTGGAGTTTGGTTGGTGCATGTATTGTGTTCGCAACTGGTAATTGGTTGGTGGAGTTTGGTGAGAGAGGTGTCAATCACCTCTTTTAGTTCAACTCAGTGACACTCCGGGTGTATCTCCAATGTTGGTAGCCCCTCGGGGGCTTGGCTCTGGCTATAAATAAAGCCTCTACCTCTCTCACAAACTAGTTGGGTTTGGAGAAAGAGAGGGCATGCTGTTGTAATGTATATGCTATTGCAATCTGTATGCTACTGCTATTTTGCTTGGAATAAAAGAAAAGCTTTGGAGGCTAGTGGTGGTGTGCTCTTTTGTGTGGATTGAGATTGTCATGCATTATTGAGGTAAAACTGTATTTTTCCAATTTTTATGCATTATTCGTGATTTAGATCTTGCCTATGAAGGTTTCTCCGAACTGGTAGGAATAGAATTTGAGGTCAAACATTGCATGTTAATAAGTTTATTTTCATGCATTGTTAACCTCTCTTTGTATATGCTTTCAAGATCTCACGGGTGTGTTAAGTGTTGGTTGAGTTTCAGGTTTCCTAGCTTCGAAACGATGTGGATCTAGCTTGATTCTACCCCATTTCAAAGCAAATACAAAAGACATAGTCCCTCGGCATCTCACTACAAAGTTGTTTCAAAGCGAAACCCCCCGCGGCAACATACTCTTTCTCTTTCCTTTCTCCCTTTAAAAATCAAATTTTCCCCTTTGTTACCCAACTTGTTTACTTAGATCTATGCTCTTAAAATATAAATCTTGCGCTTAGATCTAGTTCTCAAGTTTTAAATACATCAGATCTAATAAGCATTGGCATTTTTTCATTTAAAAATAGATCTGGCATAATAGGAATCAACTTTTGATTTTTAGTAAAATTTATAACTTGCATGAAATAGTTTTCCTTTCAAATATTAAAGTTACGTCTAACATAAAAGTCCAAATCATATTGGCTGCCCAAAAGGCAAGCCAATATCCCAAGGAAAGCTTGCTTTCCTTGGTTCTTTTTTGCAATTTTTCTTTATTTTTTATATAACTGTTTAACGCAAAAAAAAATCGGTAAATTTTTGCGTTGCCCAAAGACACTTCCAAAGTGTTTTTAAGCACTTTCCACTAACTTTGTTTGCTGGTTTTAGCAGGTCTGTCCAAAAAGAAGAGGATACGTGCCATCTGGAGCTCCCCGAGAGTGCCCCCTCCAGCTGCTACCACTTTTCGAACCTTTTTGTAAACATTTGGATTCATTTACTATAAATCCAAGCGGTATTTTCCAAGCAAGGGTTGTAACCGAGTTAATAAAAGATCTTTCCGAGTAGGCTCTTTCAAGCCCACTCCCCATCCCCCCGGGGGAAATCTGTGTTTTTTGCATTTTTCACTTTTGCTTTAGTTTAGTTGTTTTTTGCAATAGTGTATACTTTGAATTGTCATTACAAGCATTCCATACTCTTTAATTCAAAGTAACAATACTACTTAACCCATGACTTCTCGAGTGACCCGAAAGGGAAAAGAGATGCGTGGCAGTACTAATTAGACATTCTGTGGAGTTTTTCTTTCATTTTTTGTCTTTATTTGCAAACCATTTTTTAATTATTTATTTAAAATCAACCCCTCCTTGCTTTCTCGATTGAGGTCCATTTGGACCGAAAGAGATTCCTCGAGGATTTTCTTTTTAACAAAGAACACAACGCTTCAAAAATCTTAAAACTTTACAAAACTTCGTTGTGTATGCTCTGCACTGGCTGCGGTTCGTCTAATCACTCGGCTGCATCAAAAGCAACATGGGTGACTAGAATAAATAGTTCTCACATTTCAAAAAGCCTCCCCAGGTGAAAATCCAACGCCTCGAATTAACCGTTGCAGTGGAAAATTACCCAAAGAAAGCAGGAACAACTAGGCAGTGACCTCGAGACACAGTTAGGCTACACCCTTGTCGGTGTAGTGTTGAACAACGTCTCAAAGACTCCAACCAACCTACATAAACCAGCCTACATATTCCTTGCGGGTAGCCGTATCGGTTAAGGGTTTTGGACATACTCCCCGTACCTTCGGGTATATTGGGAGTTCCCTTCCCCCCTAAGTTAATTCACTCATTTTTCACATTAACTTAAAATTTACCAAGAGGCAATTGCAAAACATCTACTTCAACATTTTTCAGCACGCAAAAATCTTATGACTCCATTTTAATTCGGCACTGGTCATTATTGTTTCTATCTGCATGATTTATGAGTTGCGTAATTTTATAATTCCTTGTGCTATTTATGCTATTGTAATCAGTACATCTTTCAAATCTCTTGTTTTCCATTATTGATTAAAAACTCCTAAAAAACTTACTCATCCAAATCCATCACCACTAAAGCCTAATCAGCCGTAGCAAATCATTTAGGGTCTACCCCCCTTGGCTTCAATAGGATTTTGCCTAAATGGAGGAGTCAAGAACAAGGTGACAGCCTTGACTCGAGACTTGCACCCTAGGACACACCGAGTGGCTTGAAGATTTCTGCCACGTCCCCCCCAGGTGTGTGAAAGGCAGCAACAGGGACAACAAGAAAAGTTGGGACATTAAGTTAAAATATGCGATATGGGCTGACATAATTACATGAAAAGAGTCGACTGGAAAGAGTCCCTTTGAGTTGGTATATGGGGGGGATGTTACTTTTCCTATCCATCTGAAACTTCTCGCATACAATACTCCAGCAACATGTTCCAAATCCAAATATAATTCAGCGCATGATTAATCACCTGATAAAGCTTAATGAAACTTGCAAAAGAGCCTTCGACCATATGGTGTAGAGTCAAGAGAAAACAAAAGGCAAATTTGATAAGAAGTCTCGTCTGCACAACTTCAAGAAAGGTGACCTCATCCTCCTGTGGAAAAAAAGAAACGAACAACCAAGCATGGTAAGTTTGAAAGTCTTTGGTTAGGTTTATGTCAAATTAATGATGTTGTACGTACTAATTATTTCCGCTTGAGCCATCTAAATGGAGAGAAGCTGCAACTTCCCATCATTAGGGGAGTTTTGAGGTCTAAAATGGGCCTCATCAGGGAAATAATAAAATAAGATTTATAATAATTAAATAGAAGTTCTAAATTTTGGAGGGGAAAAACAAAAACTACTTTTTCTTATCGTATTTTTGGCACATCTCCATATTGGTTCACCCAAATTTCGAGTTTGGCGACTCGTTGGATGCAGAATTTAATTCCGCATCCAACCCATACCCATACTATATATTTCTGAGGTACCCACGGCACCCAAAAATGATAATTTCAATCAAAAAATTGTATTTTGATATTAAAATTCGTTTTTTTATTGAATTTTCATTTTTGGGTGTCGTGGGTACCTCAGAAGTATGCAGTGAGGGTATGGGTTGGATGCGGAATTAAATTCCTAATCCAACGTGTCCCCTAACTCGAAATTTGGGTGAACCGATAAGTAGATATGCCAAAAATACGATAAGAAAAAGTAGTTTTTTTCTTTTTCCCTCTATTTCTTTTTACAAATTTTACCCTTATGGTTGACATCATCATCTTGAATCCTATTGGTTCATATAAAGTGAATTTTAATGGTATAATTTTTGTTTTGAGGCCCATTTTTTACCTCAAAACTCCCCTAATGCAATGGGCAAGTACTATATAGGTTTTACACGAGTGATATCTGATGTCCCAAGGACATCCCTTTCTTTGTATAATAGTAGGTTTAGTCTCATTTGAGTTTAGCATTTATTGTTACCTATGCATTGCACTTGTTGTTATCTCATTTTGATTTTACTACATTTCATTTTGAGCAAGGCATGACAGATGTGTCTTTCTCTAATGCATTTGATGTCTTTGTCGTTAGATGTGTGTGTAGGTCTAGAGGTACCCAAAAGGGTTCTGTTACACTCGCGAGAAGAGTGCATGTCCCGCAACTAGAGCTAGTTGTTACGCCTCAGAGTATCTGCAGTGTTCCCAGTCAAGTCTACCAGAGCAAGGGGTTAAAAAATTTGACGTAAAGTCAAAATTGAAGCGTAGAGTGTTGATTTGGGGCTAAATACCCCTAATCATGTCATGGATGGTCCGCTTGATTTCCTCCTCTAGGAGGTGATCACCCTGTAGGGCTTGGTGCCCTTAGGGGGCTCATCACTTGGACGCATGACCACACTCATTTATTTGCAATGTAAAACGTGATAGCATTTTGTAAAGGGTTGTGTACCCTATCTAGTACACCTTATTTGGCCTCTTGGGCCTATTTTACCCCCCCCTCTAGATAGTGTTACCCGCAAATTGTATTTCCTTATTGAAGAAGCCTACAAGGACAATGAAGGAGGGCATTGACGGCACACATCTGTTGGGGTTATTTGAGGCATGACGTCCTACTTTTCGCACACCTAGCACTTGGTGTAGCCTAATTGCACTTTATCTATACTTTTATGTCATTTGGAGATATTTTATTGTTATTATGAGTTGTTTAGCCCCCAAAGTAGTGGGTGAGCAAGCCAAATGTTATACTTTTCACATTATCTTGTAGGCTCATAACTTAAAATTAGGTGAGGCTAGTCTTATATAAATAGAGCCTCCCTCTCATTGTAAAAACATACCAAGACATGGGTTTATTACGAAATCTTTTCTATTCCTCTTGGTATATGGTGGTTCTTTACACGCACCTCTTGGAGTGAACTTTTATGCTTGAAGGTTGATTGAAGTGATATCTAGGGTTTCTTTTGCACATGTTATTGGTTGATGCTAGACAATGGTTGTACTAACCCAAGCATAAAGGTGACCTAAGGCAAAACTCTTGCTCATCTTTGTTGAACATTAGTAAGTTATACTTTTGACCTAGTTTAATGGTGCTTTTACGGTGTTGTTATCACATATACATTCTGCAGTTGGGCTACCATGACGTAGCATGTAGACTTGTCTCTTTTTCTATTCCGGGCTATTTTTCACATGGGGTATTAGCATGGATCTTTGTAGCTTCAGCTTTCCCAGAGCCTTGTTCATCAGATTTTCCTTGCCAGGACTGAGATTCAAGAGTCCATTGAGATGCTTCTGGTGATGATCTAGTTCATTGTAGCAAAGCAGCAGATCAGAGTTGGTATACACAGTTATAGAGGGGCTAATCAGTTGGAGACAGGTCTATGTAGTGAGATCAGGTATACACTTCCTTGGTTTGATTTTGCTCTATTATGTATGCCAGACACCTATGCTTATTAGGTTAGGATGAATATGGTGACCTATGCTTATATATATTGTTGCTTTAACCTGTGTTATGACTAATCAAGGGACTTGATGTGAAGATTGTTGCTCATGCCATGCTTGTACAAATAGCAAACCTTACTGCTAGGTTGGTTCTATGTATCATTTGTCCTCGTCCATCCAGTTTCATCCATTGTAAACTTGTCCTATGACTGTGCTTGATTAAGACTTATGAGATTGAAGATCACTTTCCCCACTTTGACCCCTATGCATGATGGATCCCATGTTTCCTGTGTCTCGGCTCTGAGTTATCTAGAAAGATATCAGCTAAAACCTAAAGTAATGTGTCCACCATCATTACATGCATTATATGCTATAAATTCTATCTGTTGAAATGCAAAGCCTTCAAATAAATGCAAACTGTGTCTTTAGACACAACCAAAAGAAAAAAGGCTATAAAGTGAAATTGTGAAAGGCCTAAAAGAGCAGTGGATAAATAAATGCTAAATCTAAAGATCGTTGGCCACTATTGATAATGTAATGATTAATTCCACACGGAGCATGCGGTTTTTGATGTGAAATGGGGCAAGTGACCGCTAATTCACAGTGTCCTCTAGGATCTCAGCATTACAGTTCTTGTGTACTCAACACAAGGGTCCTAGTAAAGATCCTCACGGAGCTTGTTCTTTAGCTTGGATGTGAGCTGTATACATATTGTTAAGGTTGAATGGGCTCTTTTCAATTTAGCTCAACCATTTGTGAGACACCATTCCCTAGTGTTTATCTGTCATGTATATGTCACTATAGTTGTGTGTAATTGTTATCATTCTGAGAAATCATAACGTTAAAGTCAATAGGTCATCTCCCTTTACCATTAAGCTTTGGTTGTCCATCCTCACCCAGCAATAGCACATTGTTTACCCTTTGTAAGTATGCAATGGACAAGCAGACTTCCAGAAAGTTACAAGATTATTTAGAAGCACAAGTACATCTTACTGTTATTATTATTATTATTTGTCACCATGATTATGAATAACTGATATTAGCTTGGTTTTGATATACACCATTGGAGAATTTCTTACCCTAGATGCTTACAGGATCATATTGATGCAGTATTTCAACTTGATTTTGTGTACTTTGACCTGGTCAACCCAGTTGACCAAGTCAAGCACGGTTCCCAAGGCAGTGACTCAAAATACAACATGGTCTATATTTGTTCTAGACATGCATAGGACCAATACTGCGGTTTCAGTTTTGAGAGTTTGGCCCCAGTTCTAAGTGATTGTTATCACTTAATTATTGGCCAAATGATCAAATTTCATTCCAAATGGTAGTATGATTGGTTCTCCTGGAACAAAGCAATGTTCCAGGGGGTATGAGTAGTCACTTATACCATTCTTCTATGTCTCCAAATCATCTAGAGCAGTCAGTTTAACCCAGTTTCACCCTGGACAAAGTTATGGTGGATTTATCATTTTCCAGAGATTGTACCAACAAAAATGAACTAGAGAAATCACTGAAAAAAAAGATTTGGCCACTTGGGTCAAGGAAATGGCTTGGAATTTTGGTAGATGATGTGTCTTAGCATACCAAACAGTCTTCTAGCAGTTTTCAGTCGGCAGGTGTCCGGATTACTTTATATTGGCTCAGCCAGTGAGGAAAGCCCCCAAAGGGGTGCCCCCTCAACTTGGCCATTGATGTATTTCATTGTTATATCATGTATTATGAAGTTGTAAAGGGGCCTAGGGTGAATTAAGCCCCTAGTGACCCCCTCCTATGTATTATCATGTCAATTCTTATGTTATAATGTGACTTTTACATTAGAGAGGCGTCCTTGAGCAAAGTGTGCCCCCTTTTTTACTTAATCACTTGATCCATGTATTGATCTATGTATTGTTGATCTCCACTGTTAATGATGTTTTAATCTCAATCGTTGGATGTAAAAGTGAGTTAGGGTTTACGTCTCTCTCAAACTATTTAAGAGAACTGACCCCCCATTGTATTCAGGAGCTTTGGCACCGAAATTTGAATAAAGAGATTTTGTCTGGGATTACTATTCTGTGTTTTTGCAAATGTATGGCTGATCTGATAATTGGCATTGTTATTCTTCTGCACTGAACTTCTTTCAGGATATATCTTGCATCTTTTTTCTTTACCCATTTCATCTGCAGGACAAGGGGGCACACCAAGAGAGAGAGAGAGAGGGTGCATCTGTTGGGCAACTCACTATTTTCTCGGCTCTTGGGTGTTTGAATCAGGGAGTATTTATGTCTTAATGAATTTTGCTTCCTATCCTTTTCCTTATTATGTAGATCCAGTTCATTTGTCTAATCTTCTGAACTTCCTCTAATTAGGCAGGTTGAAGAAGGCGCTTGGGTAATTGATCGAAGATCAACAACGTCAAGATATTATCCGAAAAGGTTCATTTGATCACGGAGATAGCATTCTTCATCAGTTATGAGGCCATCTGCAACTTCTTTTATTTTGTGCATACATTACCCATCACTTCTTGCATTGAAAAAACCCTCATTTAGTAGTAGGAAAATCACCGAACAAATTTGCACCGGGAATTAGCAAATTTAGCAATCTGGGTCTTGTCCGGTATTCTAAAAAACACCCTCTCCCTTAAAAACGTCAAGCTTGGACTCCTCTGCCCATCTCCAAGCATTGGTTTCAGTCTGGGAGAAAAACGCCCATGTTTGGCTTGCTGGTCAATTTCCTCTATTTTTGTTTCGGTTTCAGTTGGGTATTTTTATTGTCGAATCCTTTTACCCAAATAAGTGTGTTGAGGCCTTAATTTAATTAAATCGACCTTGTCCTGGGTATTTCTCATATTTCTGATTAAATCCCCCCAAAGTCCCATGTCTGATCATTTGAACAAACATACCAACCCTAGATCTGTTTTAAATCTGGTAAGTCACTGATCTGATTGATTCGAGTAACATTCCCCTATTCCTTAAACACCCGTTCTCGAATATCTTTTAAATTGTGGCTTGTCCCTTAAATCTAGGGTTACCAGCTCTCACCTTGCATATTCACTCTTTTGGCTTGATCTAGTGATTCAATGTAGATCTGTCCTTTCAGGATAAGATCGAGTCTACCGTCTCCCCCATTGTCACTCAGGCATTCAGTGGCATAAAGCGAAGGAATCCCTAACCGATGTGACAACCAGCCATCTTTTGGGGGTTCAGGTTTTCATAGGTCACGGCTTTGGTTGCCTGCCCCCACTGCCATCCAGTATTGGATTCATCTATCGGGGCAACTACAAGATCTGTGTTAACATTTTTGCCGTCGTTGTCGGGGAAGGTAGAGGCCTACCTTGGTTCGACATTTATCCTTAACCTCTACTCCCGTTCTCTTTTCCAACATTTTTGGCGTCGTTGCCGAGGAGGTAGAGGCCTTCTTTGGTTCATTTTATATACCTCCAGTGTCTGTGAATGGTATTACTGCTTATATTCATTCATATCACATCAGGTTCTAAAATCTAGTGGTTGTATTTCAATTATTTAATTCTGCACAATCACTGTGTTATCTGTATTTCTCCTACGACATTATCCGTTGGTGAACATGACAATTCGTTGACCTGGCGACTCCACTGAGAAACGAACCCAACACATAAATCATTATGAATTCAGAATTTCTCCTCGAATTTTCAAAAACCCTTAAAAAATGTACTGAAATAGTAATTAATATTAAAAAACAAGATGACAAACGGGATAGATGGATGTCAAACTATTGGTATGAGGATGCTCTTGACCATGATTATGGGTATGAATCTAATTATCACAATCCTTATGATACCCACCAATTCCCTCACCCACGCAATAAAGAAAGCCCAACCATCCCAAGTGAGCCGATGAGCAATTATCAAACCCGATCAAAACCTTAGGTGAACGATTCTCGAGATTCAATTAGACACCCATCCCAATTAACCAGAGCCATTAAGAAAAAAGTCAAACCTTCTCCTTTTAACTTCTCTGAAATAACTAGAGCACCTCATCCTATGCCAAATGACTACATTAAAAGTTTGCCTCGATTTTCCGAGAATAATCCTATTGAAGGATATTTGGATATCTTCTGGTTGTATATGGAATCTTGGGGTGCTAAAGATGAAGACGTTTATATGCATGCCCTTAGTGCTTCTTTAGATGGGGATGCCAAGCTATGGTTTGACCATTTGGAACCGGGATCAATCACTGGGTATGATATGTTTACCGATTTGTTAATAGAGGAATGGGGTGTAGACATTAAACAGTCCATAGAGAAACAATTAGGTGATGATTGTGTCAATGAGAATCAATTTGATGAAGATGATCAGGAAAACAATGATGAAATAGTTGATGATTGTCTTTCTGGATTTGATTTCTCCTCTCCTAAGCCAACAGTGCATATGTCTTTGAATGACTCTTCAATGCAAGAGAATGATGATAATGAACAAATCTCAACCCTTCAGGATTATGACCTTGGTATTGACATAGAAGGGAAACTTCTTAGAACCTTATCATCATTCCCTGAAGAAGAGGGAGAACAAAATAATCACTATCAGGAACCATCCATAGTTGATTCTCTCATCTGTGCATCCATGGAAGATCCTCATTGCCTAGTTGACAGTTATTTTGAATCAAATTTTGATCATATCTCGGAAGAAGATGAATCATATGATAATTATGATATGATTGTAAGTGAACATCCTTGTCCTAATGGTATCGACAAAATTCCTTCTCCAATCCGTAATCAGGATGTGTCGTTTCAATGTGTGGATACTGACCTTGCTTCAAATCATCTTACAATCATTCCTGGAATTGAATTGAAAACTTTTTCCTCTCATCAATTTCTGAGATCAATTATTCTAAGTCACCTAGGAGAAAATTTTCAATCCACCCTCCTATCCCAACTTTTTGAGTCTTCCTATATGGGTTTGTGGTCCAATCAAGTTGTTACTTTCAAGATTTCTAGTCGAGAGTTTGAACTTTCTCGCATAATTGGAGAAAAGGCACTTCATATCTCTTCTCAATCATCTTTAATGAATAATATGTTTCAATTTGTAAATTTGTCTTATGGACGGTTGGAGGTGTATAAAGATCAATTTCATCTTTTCTCCATTTTGGAACAACAAGTGGGGGTTAATTTCAATCTTAGTTTTATCACATTAAAATTTATCCCCATCTGGTTTTTCCATTTTTTCTAGAGTAAACAAAATTGAGTTCCCTACTCATGTAGAGGAGAGAACAAATAATTGCCTAGCAGAGCTGAATCATGAGTCTTTTCATCAAAGGTGAACTTACAGTATTATTATGATCTCGTTGGTGTTTTGAGGAATGAAGTTTGTACAAATCAGTTCCAACCTTGGCATCATTTTATTCCACATCTTTCTTTGAATATCAAGCAGAATGTTAGAATGGTTTCGATTTTCATTCACATTTCTTCCAAACCATCTCTGACTTGTTATCTCATTAACTGCAAAGAAAGATCAATCAATCCGTTCAGCAAGTGGTTGCATTGGATTTATGACTTTACTTAACACTTGTCTGATTGGTTAGCTTAGAGTAGGTAGGGTTTGAATAAGCTCTCTGAGCAGTACTCGAGTCTGTTCTTCTGACTTACTAATGCATGAGTCTTCTAGTTACTGAGTCTTTTCTGTTTTTAGTTCTTTACTACATTTGAAGTGATTAGATTAGAGCTTACTTTTCAGCACTTCATTTCCAGCATTTATTTCCTGACAGTTTGTTTTTGCATATATTTTTCCCATACATGTTGCTCTGGTATTCCTTGCTTCCATGTGTGTAGGTAATAGGTAAATGCTTGAAAGGGAAGCAGAATGTTGGATGTGTTGGATTGCTTGTTGTTGATGGTGTTGTGGACCAAAGATTTCTGTGGTTCTCAAGCATTCTCTTCATTAGAGCACTTGTCCTAGTTGGAGCCAGATGTTATCACATATACATTATGCAGCTGTGCTACCATGATGCAGCATGTAGACTTTTCTCTTTTTCTATTCCAAGCTATTTTCCACATGGGGTAATAGCATGGATCTTTACAGCTCCAACCTTTCTAGAGCCTTATTCATCAAATTTTCCTTGCTAAGACTGAGATTCAGGAGTCCATTGAGATTCTTTTGGTGATGATCCAGTTCATTGTAGCAGAGCAACAATTCAAAGTTGGTACACACAGTTATAGAGGGACTTATCAATTGGAGACAGGTCTATGTGGTGAGATCAGGTATACACTTCCTTGGTTTTATTTTGCTCTATGATGTATGTCAAACACCTATGCTTATCACGTTAGGATGATTATGGTGACCTATGCTTATATCTTTTGTTGCTTTAACCTATGTTATGACTAATCAAGGGACTTGATGTAAAGAATGTTGCTCAAGCCATGCTTGTACAAATAGTAAACCTTAGTGCTAGGTTGGCTCCATGTATCACTTGTCCTCGTCCATCCAGTTTCATCCATTGTAAACTTTTCCTATGACTATGCTTGATCAAGACCTTAGAGATTGAAGATCACTTTCCCCACTTTGACCCCTACGCATGATGGATCCCATGTTTCCTGTGTCTCGGCTCTGAGTTATCTAGAAAGATGTCAGCTAAAACCTGAAGTAATGTGTCTACCATCATTACATGCATTATATGCTATAAATTCTATCTGTTGAAATGCAAAGCCTTCAAATAAATGCAAACTGTGTCTTTAGACACAACCAAAAGAAAAAAGGCTATAAAATGATATTGTGAAAGGCCTAAAACATCAGTGGATAAATAAATGTTAAATCTAAAGACGGTTGGCCACTATTGATAATGTAATGATTAATTCATCACAAAGCCTGCGGGTTTTGATGAAAGATGGGGCAAGGCACCGCCAATTCACAATGTTCCCTAGGATCTCAACATTACAGTTCTTGTATACTCAACACAAGGGTCCTAGTAAAGATCCTCACGGAGCTTGTCCTTAGCTTGGATGTGAGTTGTATACATATTGTTAAGGTTGAATGGGCGTTGAATGGGCTTTTTCAGTTTAGCTCATCCATTTATGAGACACCATTCCCTAGTGTTTATCTGTCATGTATATGTCACTGTGGTTGTGTGTAATTGTTATCATTCTGAGAAATCGTAAGCTCAAAGTCAGTAATAGGCCATCTCCCTTTACCATTAAGCTTTGGTTGTCCATCCTCACCCAGCAATAGCAAATTGTTTACCCTTTGTAAGTACGGCATGGACAAGCAAACTTCCAGAATGTTCCAAGATTCTTCAGAAGCACAAGTACATCTTATTATTATTATTATTATTATTTGTCACCATGGTTATGAATAATTGATTTAAGGTTGATTTTGATATACACCATTAGATCATTTCTTACCCTGGATTCTTACAGGGTCATATTGATGCAGTATCTCACCTTGGTTTTGGGTACTTTGACCTGGTCAACCCAGTTGACCAAGTCAAGCACGGTTCCCAAGGCAGTGACTCAAAATACAACATGGTCCATATTTGTTCCAAACATTCCCAGGACCAATACTGCGGTTTTAGTTTTGAAAGTTTGGCCCCAGGTCTCCTAATAATTGATTATTCTCACTTAATTATTGGCCAAACGATCAAATTTTATTCCAGATGACAGTATGATTGGTTCTCCTAGAGAAGGGCAATGTTCCAGGGGGTATGAGTAGTCACTTATACCATTCTTCTATGTCTCCAGATCATCCAGAGCAGTCAGCTTGCCCCAGTTTGGACCCTGGACAGAGTTATGGTGGATTTATCATTTTCCAGAGATTGTACCAACAAAAATGAACTAGAGAAATCATTGAAAAAATCAATTTGGCCTCCCAGGTCAAGGAAATGGCTTGGAATTTTGATAGATGATGTGTCTCAGCATACCAGATAGTCCTCCAGCAGTTTTTAGTCAGCAGATGTTCGAATTATTTTATATTGGCTTACCCAGTGAGGAAAGCCCCCAAGGGGAGCCCCCTCAACTTGGCCATTGATGTATTCCATTGTTATATCATGTATTATGAAGTTGTAAAGGGGCCTAGGGTGAATTAAGCCCCTAATGACCCCTCTTATGTATTATCATGTCACGTCTTATGTTATAATGTGACTTTTACTTTAGAGGGGCGTCTTTGAGCAAAGTGTGCCCCCTTTTTACTTTGCAACTTGATCCATGTATTGATCTATGTATTATTGATCTCCACCGTTGATGATGTTTTAATCTCAACCATTGGATGTAAAAGTGAGTTAGGGTTTACGTCTCTCTCAAACTATTTAAGAGAGGTGACACCCCCATTGTATTCAAGAGCTTTGGCACCGAAATTTGAATAAAGAGATTTTGAATGGGATTACTCTTATGTGTTTTTGCAAATGTGTGGATGATCTGATGATTGCCATTGCAATTCTTCTGTACTGAACTTCTTTCGGGATATATCTTGCATCTTTTTTCTTTACCCATTTCATCTGCAGGAGAAGGGGGCGCACCAAGAGAGAGAGAGAGGGAGCATCTGTGGGGAAACTCACTATTTGCCTGGCTCTTGGGTGTTCGGATCAAGGACTATTTCTTTCTTAATGAATTTTGCTTCCCGTCCTTTTCCTTATTCTGTAGATCTTGTTCGTTTGTCTAATCTTCTGAACTTTCTCTGATTGGGCATGTTGAAGAGGGTGCTTGGGTAATTGATCGGAGCTCAGCAACGTCAAGATAGTATCCGGAAAGGTTCATTTGATCAGGGAGATAACATTCTTCATCAGTTCTGAGGCCATCTACAAGATCCAAGCACGTCTTGTTGACCACCTAACCAACTAGGTGGCCAACCATTTACCATGTGCATTGAAAATGAGAAAGAAATACCTAATAAAGTTTTTTCAAGCGAGGCAGCTCTTCTTCTTATATTTTCTCCATGGAATTTCCGCACCCATGTGGGGGATATTGAATGATATGTTAGCATTAAGATCTAGTTTGCGCATAACTTGGTTACCTATGACTTTATCGTTAGGGATGTCCTTTCATCGAATGTTTTTCCCTTAGATAATTAAAATTCCTTTTGAGTGATTTTAATTATCTGAGTTTTTCACTCAAAGATACCTCCAAAGTTGGGAAAGGCGTTCTAATGATCGAGTCCATGGGATGACTAAGGCCTAGGAATGTTCTATGTAACCATGCTAGACACTATCCAGAGCCTTGCGGAATTTCTTTAGGTTTTACCTAGGATTTTTTAATTTTTGGTGATTAAAAATTGTCCCTCAGGATAAAAATGATGTAATAAAAAGAGGGTTAATTGGCAAATAATGCCCATGAATAGAGGTATGGGTACTCAAAATCAATGGCATGAGTCCCCCTACACACTTGGGCAAAGTTTGAAGTCATTCGGACAAGTCTTTCTAAGGTTTTGGTCACATTTTCCAAAGGTAGTCAAGGAAATCAGGAAAATTGCCAATTAATTAACAAACCAAATTTTGGAAAAGTGCCGAAAGTCACCTAGAAGGAGAAACTTAAGTTTCTAAGTCTTATGTTATGTTCCTAAGGTGACTTTAGAAGAAAAAAGGGCCCCCCCCATGCAAGTGCTTCACAAGAATGAAGATGTCGCCAAAGGGGGGGTGCCCTCCCTCTTCATGGAAATTGAGATATTTAAAAATAAGTCAAAGTAAGGGGTCCCACTTTGGTGGTCTCTCCCTTTGGCCCTTGAATGAAGATTAAAAATATTAGAGGAGGATTTCACCCCATTTCTATTTGATTTCTCACCCTAGGAGGTGCCCCCAAGAAAAGTGGTTCCCCTCTTTGAGCTCCCACTCTCTCATTTTGACAAGTGACTTGCATGCACTTGTGCTCTCTCCCCACTCATTTCCTATTTAAGAAGGCTTCCCCTCTTCATTTGGGTTACAAACACACACACTCACTCTCTTGTTCATGCTCTCATTCTTTCTCTTGCTCTCTTGCCTTTGCCCTTGCTTGGGCCATTGTAATTTTCAGTCATTTGGCTTTGTTAATCAAAAATCTTTGGAGGAATCTTGTGTTCATTGTTCTCATTGATGATTTGCTTCCATTCTTACGGAACTACACAAGTTTGGTTAGCCAAGGAAGCATACTAATTTGCTTTGGTAAGATTTATGGTATTTGTATTCCATAAATTTTGTGAGTTTTCATCCTTGTAGCAAACGAAGTTCATATATTTTCTAGTTTGAAGTTTATGATTTCTTTGCTCATTATTAGATTCTCGCCTTCTAGTAGTTGTAGTGAAAATCTTATACGTTGCAGGTTATTTCGATTGAAGAGTGGGATTCCTCAGTTAGATGCCCCATTGCTTCACTTCTTGAAGAACAAAGGACCAATTTTCTTTTTCTTTACATACAAATTTCTGCATTTTAGTTTTAGTTTGTGGAGTGTTTCAAATCTGATTTTAATTCTTATATACTCAAGTTCTTTTAAAATTATTCATTTAACAAATTTGTGTAAATTTTATATATATATTGCACTAACATACTAACTTCCCCAAAGTGATTTTTTGCACATTTTATCTTTTTTTATTTGCTAGTTTTTAGCAAATTGGCGACAAAACAAGGTAAAACTCTATCAAACTTCAGCCATAGAAAGGTGCAAAGGCTACCCCAGAGGAAGAGCTTCAAGGCCATCACAAAAAAAAGTGAAAACATTTTTTTTCCACTTCTTTCTTCTCTTTTTTATGCTGAAATTTCAGCCATTGTAACTAGTCCAAGAGAGTCTCTTGGACTTGATTTCTTGCTTTGCATTTGAAGTTAAATCAAGTTTCATTTATTTTCCATCCATTGCTAGCAAAATAAGTTGGGCTTGCCCACCTTTGCATAAGCGATTGTTGATTGGTGTGGGTTTAGATTAGTTATAGTTTCATTTTGTTTTTATTTGCTTCTTTATTTTTGCCCACACGTTGTAAGTGATTTGGCTATGCCATCCTTGCAAAATCATGTCATCTAGCATTCTATTTCTGTTATTTTCATTTGCCCACACCTTGCAAGCGATTTGGCTTTCCCATCCTTGCAATATCATGTTGGGTTGCATTGTTAATAATTGTTAAATTCTTCATCTCTTTTCAAATAAACCTTGCCACAATCTTCACCCCGTATTCACTCCCCTTGTCGGTTGGTCCAACCCTGGGTGACAAGAAAGGGAGAAGCTTCAAGTTGGCTAGAACAATAGGCAATTCAACCCATTATTGCAAGATAGAGAAAAAATGATTAGTGGGTGGAGCTAGACGGGTAGAGGTCGATGGGGGCCTCGTGGAACTTTGTGTCCTCCTGTTGAGCACCCGACTAATTCTCGGGACTGACTTGTGGAGCTAGGAGGAAGCCTTGTGCTCTCTTGTTGAGGGCCCAACAGTTTCTCTCAGTTGAGGGATAAAGGTTGGAGGTAGACACATTAGTTAGTTGGTTTATTTTCTCATGCAAACACATTAATCCCCTAAGTTGAAGAAAGACCTTAAAATAAATTAAAATCTATTGGACCACTTGCAGAACATCACAATCTTTCATTTTATTTACTATTGCAGTCATCTTTCATATGGTTCAGTTCTACTTCAAGCTCATCTCGTACACTTTAGTTCATTTGCTTAAAGCATTTTACATTTGATGAATGTGGTCTTTTGATTATTATGGTGAACGAATGATTTAAAGCAATTTGTGCATTTTGGCAATTTCATTGTAATCTTTGCTTGTGACTCCATAGCCTGTTTCAGGCAGGAACTGGTTTAGTAATACTATATTTCTCTTGCAATTATATCTGGTTTACAAATAAAGAAAGATTTGCCTATCATTTGAAATTATTGCATTTCAGCATGATTGATTGCCATAAAGCTTAAATTAATCTAATCATCTTTTAACTCCTAAAACACAACCTTTGAAACATAACAAATAGGGACTACCCCCCTTGACCTTTTAGGAGATGGGTCTAAACGGAGGAGTTAGGAATCGAGGTAACATTGGGTTCTAAACACGTAGTTGCCCTCGGGAACACACCTAGTGGTTGGAATACTTTTCCATGGTCAAGTGTGTTTTGGGCGGCAACACGTCTCACATGTATTTTCTCCTTTTATTTTCTGCATGCATTGCCCATCACTTCCTGCATTGAAAAAACCCTCATTTAGTAGTAGGAAAATCAACGGACAAATTTGCACCGGGAATTGACAAATTTGGCAATCTTGGTTTTGTCTGGCATACTGAAAAAACCCCTCTCTTAAAAATGTCAAGCTTGGACTTTTTTCCCATCTCCAGGCACTAGTTTTAGTCTGGGAGAAAAAAGCCCCTGTTTGGCTTACTAGTCAATTTCCTCTATTATTGTTCCGGTTTTAGTTGGGTATTTTTATTGTCGAATCCTTTTACCCAAATAGGTGTGTTGAAGCCTTAATTTCATTAAATCGACCTCGTCCTGGGTATTTCCCATATTTCTGATTATATCCCCCCAGGGTCCCGTGTCTGATCATTTGAACAAACACACCAACCCTAGATCTGTTTTAACTCTGATAAGTCACTGATTTGATTGATTCGACTAACATTCCCCTATTCCTTAAACACCCGTACTCGAATATCCTTTAAATTGTGGCTTATCCCTTAAACCTAGGGTTACCATCTCTCACCTTACATATTCACTCTTTTGGCTTGATCTAGTGATTAGGTGTAGATCTGTCCTTTCAGGATAAGATCAGGTCTCCCCGATTGTCACTCGGGCATTTAGTGGCATAAAGCAAAGTAATCCCTAGCCGACGTGACAACCATCCATCTTTTGGGGGTTAAGGTTTTTGTAGGTCACAGCTTTTGTTGCTTGCCCCCCCTGCCATCTAGTATTGGATTCATCTATCAGGCAACTACAAGATCTGTGATTATAGGTGCGTTACTCTTATGTCTTAGGGCTCCTTGCTGATATTTTGTTAACCTAGCGTGAGGAGGCCATCCATTCATAGGAGCTCTCCATTGTATTGGGACTTGGATTCCTTCTTTTGCCCTAATTAGGCTTTTTCACCTAACTTGTGATGTTGTTGGTTGAGGCCCTAATTGAGAGTGTTGAAAGGCATTTCTAGAGAGGGATAGTGGCTATGATCTCTAAATGTCGTAGGGTTTGGGATAAGAATCAAATACCCTATCTTGCAGCTATTTTAATCGAATTCTTGCAACCTTTTATTTAAATTTTGTTATGTTTTTTATTTTATGCAAAAATACATGAAAACAGTATATAACTTAAAAAACCCTAAAAATCATAAATTATTTCAAAAAACCAAAAATACTTGCAGTTTGGTAATTCTGGTCCATCCACTAAATTCGAAAATAGTATAAGCGCTAACCAAAACGTCCCCAACCTGCCAGAATCTGGCAGAGCAATTATTGTTGACATCACGATTTGAAGTGCTCAAATCGTAATTCTGGCGAACTGGGTAGTTTTAAAATCGGGCTTTAAGTCTATGTCAGGCAAGTACGATTGTTGAAGTTGCCGAAAAAGCAGGGCGTTTTCGTTCTCTTTTATCCTACTCGCTAAATTCAGCCTGGTTGATTTCTCCACAAATTCCTGAGGGTGTCATATTCTGACCTGCTGCATCAGGAAAATTGAAAACTATTTAAATCAGAATTTTAGCAAGTTTTTTGCAGCTCTGTTAGGGCCATCTAGTTCGCTCCAGGATACCCGATTATCTTCCCTTCAGGGTGCGCTTTCTGAGGCACTGCCTCGAGGAGTGTGAAAACTTGCCTTGAAATTTGTGAAATGTTGATCTTCATTAATATTGCTGGTCAAAATTGAATTAACTCTTGTTTTATGATTTTTGTGTTATTGTTATACATTATTGACTCTAAATAAGGCACTAATCTCAACTATAAGGTTTGCAGAGGGGTATTTGCAGGTTATTGGTGATTGCAGGTACTCATTACTTAATGAGGGACTCTCCCCTGGGTTAGAAGTTACCCAAAGAAGTTGAAAGATTCAGTTGTGGTGAGATTGGATCTAAGCTCTCACATGCTTAACGACACTAGCTCAAAGGCATACTCAGTCTGCTTTGAAGGACTGCTAGTTGAATCAGTAACAAGTCCTATAAGCCATTATAATTGTTCTTCATTATGGACTTTGACCTTGGCATTGTGAGTTGGCAAAATGGTTAGAGCATGTGATACAAGTGTATTTTTCCAAATTTACTTTCGGGTATGTATTCTACTTGGTACATGTGATGGATGTTCCTAGGATATATATATATATATATATATATATATATATATATATATTCCGAAGAAAAAACCTTCCCTTTTTCATGTTGAATAAAACATGGACTGTCCATTGTTGGACATACATCATTTGAGCCATTACAGCTCTGCTTTTCCATCATATTGTTTGCTCTTGATGGACTTACATCCCAAAATTTTACAAACATACATTCTTGCTGTCCTTTAAGGACTTACATCCCAAAACTTTCACAAGCTACATTGCATTCCTTTTCTTTGTGTTGTAAACTTCTACATTACTATATCTGAACTATTGCATCAAACACTATTCCATCCCTGCTCTCCTGTACCTTCGTGACTCCCAGGACTACTGCTAGAGCTATTTTTGACAGATGGTCTGCTTCGTCATTAAGTTCTATGTACACATGCGCAAAGGAGACATCTCGGAACTGGATAAGGAGGGATCTAATTGAAGACAGAATACTTTGTAAATGTGGGGCTGCAATCTGAATTTTGTTTGTGGTCTATTCAATCACCATTTTGGAGTCACCAAACAGCTGCAAATGCCCAACGTTCTTTGATTTTGCTACCTTTAAAACCACCCAAAGCGCAGCCAATTCTGCCTTACTGTTGAAGCACTGACCTAGAGCATACTTGATATTATATTTGTGATTTTCTGTGATATATAACACTGCTCCAGATCCCCCTAACGGTGGTTCCCCTTGGCTGGTGCCATCAAAGAAAGCCCACGGTATCAATTTATCAATATGTGGTGCCACCACCTTCCTCTCTTTGGACTTCTTGGGTGAGACTTTATGCTCCAATGTCCACTGCAAAATAAGTGAGGCTGTGACATCAGGAGGAATCCAATTTTTCTGAAAAATGGCAGAATTTCAAGCCCACCACACCCCATAAACAAAGGATGGAGGAAAGGCTGTGAACTCACTCACCGAAGAATTGTGCCACCAATTTTGAAATCCCTGTTCCATTTGGGAATCCTCTCTGACCTATTCAGCATATAGCCTTCCTAATACATTGTGCCACACCTTATCTGCATAAGAGCATGAAAAGAAAAGATGAGTGATCATCTCACAATCTTCTCTGCAACATAAAACATAGACTCGGGCCTTGCCATCAACGTTTCTGCACATTGCCCTGGGTTAAGAGATTATTGTTGAAAGTGAGCCAAAGAGTTAATTTGGCTTTCAAAGATCCGGCAGCTTTCCACACAAAACTCCACCACCACTTCTTTTCCCCAGCAAAGGACTCTTTTTTTAGCTTCATAACCTGCTTTAGCTAAGTATTCACCATCTACTGCATTTTTGGTCCAAACAAGACTGTCAAGGTTTGAATTGTCCAAATGAACAAAACCTGCTACCAAGTTATTTACATACCTGGAGCATTCTGCTGCAATTTCACCTCTCATTCCTAGCTCTTGCAGAGATAACCATCCTCTCCTTTCCCGCTCTTGTGGACTTTGAGCTTGTGCATCTGCCAGTCTTTCTACATTATGTCGTTTTAGATGTGAGATCGTAGCCTCTAAAAGTCGGAAATTCTTGCCTGATCCCGCCAGCGGATCCATTCCAACTCTTAGTTGCTTACCATCCCCGATCTTCCATGCGATCCAATTTCCTACTAATGGGAATGACAAAACCATAGCCTTCCAGCCTGTTGATCCATTTTAAAGGTTTTGACTGGGTCTCGAAACCATTCTGCAATGGTTTCCCCTTGGTAGTATTTGGAACTCATGACCTTTCCCCATAATGAGAATGGTGATTGAGCCAATCTCCATAGCGAACGAGCAACTAGTGACTTGCAGAGAAGATCCAGATTCTTTATACCCCAACCTTCAAGATTGGTAGGGTTGGCCAGCGTCTGCCATTTAACCAATGGTATTCCCTCTGTCTGTTTGCTCGTCGTCCAAAGAAAGGAAAAGAATTTTTTCCTCATTTTGTTCAGAATGCCTTTGGGGATATAGGCTATAGAAGCCCAGTATACTTGGAGACTTTGGAAGACTGCCTTTAAAAGAACTAGCCTCCCTCCTCTGGATAGAAATCTATTGCCCCAACATGATATTCTGCCTCAGTCTTTTTGTAAATCCATATACAATCCCGATAGGTATAACCATTAGACTTTAGTTCAAAACCAAGGGATTTAAATCCTTCAAAGAGAGGTTGTAATGGATAAGGGATTTCTTCCCTAACAGCTATGAGTTGTTCTTCTTGGTTTCTGTTGTAAGAAAGGCTTGATTTGTCCACATTTATTTGTATCCCCGTGGCTTTCTTGTAGAGCTCTAGAATTGCTAGAAGAGATTGAATGTTTTCTTTGTAGGCTTCCCCAAGCATCAAAACATCATCCACAAACAGCACATGAGACAGCTCTACATTTTCTGTGATTTTGACTCTTTTCAAAGTTCATCTTTCCCTTGCGTTGTGAATTAATCTACTGAAGGTGTCTGCTATTAACAAGAAAAGGAAGGGAGATAGCGGGCATCCTTGCCTCAATCTTCTTGAAGGTCGAAAGAAAGGTGATGGGCAGCCATTTATCGTCACGGCATAGGATGTTGATCGTATACACCCCATAATCCAATTCACCATCTCTATAGGGAGGCCTTTTTGTATCATTACAAGTCTCAGGAAAGTCTAACTCACCTTGTCGTAAGCTTTGGAGAGATCCAACTTTAAGGAGAAAGCTTCTAGTTTATCCCTTGTTATTGAATGAATGGCTTCTTGAGCCAATGAAACAGCATCATGAATTTGTCTCTTACATAGGAAGCCATATTGTTCCTTTGCTATGATCTCGCTCAATATTGCCTTTAGTCTTTGCGCTATAAGTTTTGCAATCAGCTTGTAAATCATGTTGCAGCATGAGTTAGGCCTGAAGTCATTGAATGTAGTAGCCTTTTGCTTTTTCGGGAACAAGGCTATAAAAATGGAATTTAGAGAGCCCAACACCTTTCTTGATCTTTGAGATTCTTTGACAACTTTGAGTAGATCATCTTTGACCTCCTCATAGAATCCTAAAAAAATTCCACTGTGAAAGCATCTGGCCCTAGGCTTTTCCCTTTTTGAAACGAATATAATACTATGAAACCTCATTCTCCGTTATCTCTTCCATTAATGATTCACTCATTTCTTCATTGATCAATTTTGGAAAAAGCCTTATGACTTGCAGTATCTCCTGAATAGGGCATCCCTCAGGTTAAGTGAATAAAGCAATAAAATGAGCTACTCCTGCTGCAGCCGTCTCTTTGAAAGTGGAGACTAAATTCACCCTAGAATCATGAATCTTTGTAATAGTATTTATGCTTCTCCTATGAGAAGTGGAATAATGAAAAAACTTGGTTTTGTTGTCCCCTTCTGCAATCCATAACGCCCTACTTTTTAACCTCCACATCCTCTCTTCTTTGTCTAAGAGTGAGCTTATTTTAGTTTCCTCCCTTTTTAGGCTTTCTACCTCTTCCTGAGAGAAGACACCTAAGTTGTTCTGTGCATAGACATCTGCCATCTTCCTCTCTACTTCCTTCAGCTCCTCGTGCACCTTTTTGTAATTTAATTTATCCCACTCCTTGGTCACTTTCTTAATATGTGATAGATTATCCATGAATTGTTGCATGTAAGATAAGGTATCATCCTCCTGTAGGGGGTGTTATCAACTAAGTTGCACTGAGTTGGATTTCTAGATGAGCCGCCAAAGACGAACAATCACTTGTTCAAATTTTTCAAGTTCAAAAGTCCTTGCAGGCCTTTTTAGGCCCTTTTTATTTTTTTTAACATGTTCATACCCCACGGGGAATTGTAATAAAATGAGTTTGCATGATGACCTTAGTAAAAGGTTTGGTTTCCTAGGACTTAGTCATCAATGCATTATTCCAAGGTGTTTTTTCCTTGTTAATTATCTATCGTTTTTAAGCGATAAATAATTTCTGAGTTTTTCACCCAAGCCTCCAAAGCTGGAATAATTGCCTTGGTGGTTAGGCCTTGGGAGGTTATTAAAACATATGTGTTGATGTATATTACCATGCTAATCATTATTTTGAGTCATTATGAACATGTCCCAAGTCCCCCATAGGTTTTTTTAAATTTCCGAAAAAAAAAAGAAAAAAAAAATTGTTTTTACAGGCTTATTTTTAACAAGTTAACTATAAAAGTCCAAAAGGTCATAAAAGTGTGGCTAGAAGGTTGTTTTTTCCATGGGGGTGCTCATTTTTTAACTCAAAGCACCCACTTAACCCCGAGACCCACTTTCCTAAGTTTTCGAGTAATTATTTAACTCCAAAATTATTAATTACTCGAAAAACCCAAAAAAATGAAATAATTAAAAAAAATCACATTTAAAAAAATAAAAGAAACTTGTCGAAAGTTAATTTTATGACTAGGAAAACTAAAGTGGAAAGTACCCGAGCAAGTTGGGCAAGTCAAAACTTGTCATTTCAAAGAGATTTAAGGTTTGGAAGTTTCCTCTCCAAGAGAGGGCGCAAATCTCCAAGTGAGGGTGCAGGCACATGTGGAAAAGCTTCAAGATTGGCAAAAATATGGAGTTTGGGAAACTACTATCTCCAGCGTATGATGTTGCCACCCCTAAACTCCTTTTCCAAACCAGATCCATCTCATTGCCACCTATCTCCAAGCTAGCGCATCCTTGAGAGGTGCGCATTCACTCTTCAATCTGGACGGATAAATTGTGCATTGAACCTCTACTCCTGTATCTTGTAATCAGTTGTTATCATTATTGAATAAAGTGAAGGCTTTGGAGGCATACCTGTGTAGGGAATCAAATGTGTGGATGGTCTCTATGCTTATGTGAGGTATACTTGTATTAGCTTCATGCTTTGTTCAGATATTGTTATAACCGTCCTTGGTAGGATTAATACTAATTCAATAGGAAAGACTAATCAAGTTTGTTTACTTGCTTAGTTCTTTTGTCTTCTTATACGGAGAGATCAAGAAATTATATGTTTTACTTGTTTATATGCATATTTTTCTAATCTTGTGTAAGTGATACTGGCTAATAACAAATTGTTCGAAGTTTTAGTTCAAGCTGTGTAAGTAGCTCTCTCAAAGAAGTGGTGGATCGTGTTTGACTCTCCCACATCTTTGTGTCATCATTGGAAGATCAAAATCCCTCTTTCCTCCATTGGAAGAATCCATTGCCCAAGCTTCTAAGCTTTGGGGGGCACTCTTTCTCTCTTATTTCCGTCACATAAAGTATTAAATTTCTAGTTACTAGTTCTTTGTGCATAGTAAATCTTTTCGGTATTTTAGAATATCATACTAATCTGATATTTGCATGCACTCAATAGTACAGATCTGATATTAAAAGTCATATGTTTATAGATCTAAACTTAAGCAAGTGCTTATTCCAAAAAATTGAAAAAAAATATATTTCAAAGTACTAAAATTTTTATGCTAATTTTTTATACTTTTATTGATTGATCCATCACTTTTAGCATAACATTGCTTAATGTTTTGCAACAGAAGTTGATTGGAGAGAGAGGCAATCTGGCCAGATTTTGAAGATTCAAGCCATTCGGAGATCCCTCTTCTTATATCTTCTTCTTTGGCCATTTTTCTAAAACCTTAAACTTGTAAACTTGTGTTTCCTATTCTACAAAAGAACACAAGTATTTCTTCTTCTAGATCTTTGTAAAAAAGAGAGGCAAGTGGGCATCCAAGTGCCCACATGTAATATCCCAAATACTGATATTCTACTGACACGGTACGATGTATAGTGCTAACCCGTACACTCAATCTTGTACAAAAATACGAAATAACTGTGCATGCAAACTTGCCATGCAAAAATACCCTAGAATATAGCTAAATTAGGGTTAGGGTTTGCAGAAAGGAATTTAACACTTACCACTGATAACTCGGCTGATAATACTCCTGAGATAGGCTGCAGGCATAAAAGGCCAAATAGGTGAAGTATCAGTGCTCCCCTCCTGCTGTTGACGCTCAGCTACACATGTGTGCAACCCTCAGACTAAAGGTGACGTTTTTGGAGGAGCGATAGTAAGAAGCTGATGAAACTTTGTAGGTTCGTCGGTCTTATGCTACCGGAGAGATAGACTATCACATGCAGAGGTTTGGCAGTCTCCAGGTGCCCTAGCGAATTGATATGTTGTTCTGCTGCTCACGCCCCCCAACTCTCTGATTTGCTGATAGCTGCTCGAGATGAGCAAATTGATGGTTGATAGTCCTTGTATGTCGTAGAATGGGCTTGCTGAGAAAGAGAAAGCTTACATGCAGAGGAAAGACTGGGTTTTGTGGTCCTAGCGAATCCTTCTATGGTTTCCCAGCTATTTCCAGCTGCTTCGAAGTGTGCTGAATCTCTAGATACTGAAGTGTATGATGAATGATGTGGATAAACCTGGATGATCTATCACAATAGGAGACTGGGGCAGATATCTCATTGTCAAACCCCCGTTAGCTGAAGACACCGTCTTCAACCCCAACTGTCGTGGTTGCACACTGTGTTGTTGCTCAAAACTCCAAAATCAATCAACAATAATAATAGATAGTCTCTTTAGTCCAATAACCCTCTTAAATAGAACCTTATGCGCTTTTAGGGTTTGCATGTCACTTTTAGGGTTTATGCTTTGCATTTGCATGCATGCAATTCTAATTTGTTGTTGACTTTTAAGACTAAAGAAATAACGCTAAGTTTATCCGACTGATGACTTTAACACTGAATGAATGTCTTGTTTTGCTCTAAGTATCAAATGCCCTCAGTCAATTCCCTCTCATGTAGTACTCGCTTGAACCTATGGGAATTAAGTAGGTTAGCGGGTGTTTTGGATGCTTAATTAGAGGGGGACATTACACCACACCCCACCCCCCCAGGGAGGATTCGCATTTTTTTTTATTTTTCAGTTTTTTTTTATTTTTTTCATTTTTTTTTTAGTTTCTTAAGTAAAATTAACCAATCCGGTTGTATTCTCGGTAATGAGAGCATCGCCACTGTAATTTTAAAAACTCATATTTAGTTCTAAAACCCTTAAAATTAACAAGGCTTCAATTCCCGTATGCTCTTGTGACCATTGCACACCATTGGTTGGATCGGTGGGACAATCAAAAAGAGATTGGAGTGACTAGTAATTAGTTGAACACTTCAATCAATCCCTACAAGTGAAAATCCGACACTTTTCGATATTACTAAGTTCTAGTGAAATTCTATAAGTGAAGCAGAAACCACTAGAAAGTGATCGTGGGGCACTATTAGGCTACACCCTTGTTGGTGTAGTGTTGAACACAACCCCACAACTCCATCTAGCCCACACGTCACTGTGAGAGTCATTCCTTAGTAAATCCAGACACATTCCTCGAACCCCTTGGGTATATCAAGAATCCCCTTTTCCTTTAATAATTTGATCATTACCATGTTCCAAGAGGGCGGAGTCAAGATCAAGTGACAGCACTTGACTCTTGCTTTCCCCCAAGGTCGCACCCAGTGGCTTGAAGATTTATGCCACGTGATTGGAGGTGCGAATTAGACGGCAACATTTTGGCGTCGTTGCCGAGGATAAATCTTTCTATTCCCGAAATACGACTTCGAGTTTTCTTTTTTGTTTTTATGCTTTATTTGATGAATGTTGTAATTTGAATAATTTTACTCAGATCATCTGGCGACTCCACTATTTTTAACTTTACCAAGGCATTCAACAAAAAGAAACTCTAAAGGCTTGCTTCAGTTCATCCCTAAGCCTGAACAGGTCTATCATAAGAGGAAAAGCAAGCCAGCTTCTCGTAGGATCCTTGAAAATCTTAGATCTGAGTCAATCCTCGACATTCACCTTTTATATATTGATAATCCTCAATCAAGTAATTCACCTACCAGCATGGGCGACCTTTTTAAACCCTTGAACTTTACCGACATTTTTGGTTATCCTCATCAAATCCCTGATAAAGCCATTGAGAAAGTTCCTTCTTTTCATGGTAATGACGCTATAACTGCAAAGTCTCACCTATTGTTTTTTATGCAGTGTTATGCCAAGTGGTGCCATAATGTGAATTTTGAAGATGTAAAGATGAGGCTCCTTGCCTTATACTTAGAAGCTGATGCATTTGAATGGTTCACAAATTTGGATGATAATAGCACCTAAACCTTCGCAGAGTTTGAGACAACTTTCAAGTCAAGATGGGGTGACAAGAAAGAGAACCGACACCTGTTGGCTGCCTTGACTGAAACTAAGAAGAAAGAGAATGAGACAATCAAGGAGTTTAATAAAAATTTCAATTATTTGGTTTCAAGACTTCATAAAGATATTAAACCTCCTGATGCATCAATTCTCATCTACTACATAGAAGTCTTTGAAGGTGAAATGAGATATCATCTCAGAGATAAGGAGCCAACAACTCTACATGGTGCTATGGAAACTGCCGAAAAGATAGACAGAAACATGCAATCATTTGGAAAATCCAATCTACCTAGTTTTTTTAGAGGCAGTGCTTCCATTCCCAAACTACATGATTCCAAGGGAAAAGTCGTTGAAACAGAAAATAAAGATCAGACTAAGGAATCCATTAAGGAAATGACTGAATTAATGAAACAAATGATGGTAAATCATACTTCCCAAATGAATGTTATGCAAAATAGATTAATGGTCATGGAGAAGAATCATGTTGGTCAAAATCAAAGAAGTTTTCAACCAAGGCCAAATCAAGAATGGAAGAAGAAGTATTCTCCCCAAGAGCAGAGACCTCCTAACCAACTTGAGACAAACAACATGGTTGACGAGGTTCCTCCCTATTGCAGACCCTGCGAAGAGTTCCATGAAGAATCTACCTGTCCAAATTTTTGTTACATTATGGAACAAGAGTAGATTGAGACAAGTAATTTTGTGGGTTATCCTAGATACCCTAACTATATAAACAATGTCAGGAATGTCCATCCTATCTCAAAAGAAAAATGGAAACAAGCAATGCAATATAGTCAAGAGAAGGATGATGCTACTAAGATTTTTGGTGAAAAACCCACTCCTGAGCAGATCATTGAGAAGTACAAAGGCATGGTCTATCAAAGAAGAAGGAATGTCATCCCTATTGTCGCCTTTCACACACCTGAGGGGGATGTGGCAGAAATCTTCAAGCCACTCGGTGTGTCCTTGGGGGCAAGTCTCGAGTTTGTCACCTTGTTCTTGACTCCTCCGTTTAGGCCAACACCTAACGAAGCCAAGGGGGGTAGACCCTATTTAGTTGCTAAGGTTGTTAAAGCTTAGTGTATATGATGATGATTTAGTTGTTTAGGAGTTTTGAAAATAAATAAACAATTGAACAAGATATTCCCAACAGAAATATTTAAATCACAACAGCATATAGATCAATGTATGATATATTAAAGCACATAGATGCGGATGATTGTAAAATGTAAAGAACAAGTGCCAAAATGGAGTCCACAGATAAAAGATGTTGTTGTATTTGCAGAAAGAAAAGTGTTGCAAGTGCTCTTGGTCCGTTTTAAATTTATATGGAGATGAGTTGAATAAGTTATGGTGAAGGGAACTCCAAATATACCCTAAGGTACGAGGAGTATGTCCAAAACCCTTATCCGATGCGGCTCCCCGCAAGGAATATGTGGGCTGGTTGGAGTCTCGGAGACGTGTTCAACACTACACCAACAAGGGTGTAGCCTAACGGTGTCTTGAGGTCACTACCCAGTTGTTCCCGCTTCCTTTGTGAATTTTGCCACCGCAACAGATCAAATCGAGGCATTGGATTTTCGCCTGGGGAGGTTAATTGAAATGTGAGAGCTACTTAAGCTAGTCACCAACGTTGCTTTGATGCAACCAACCGTTCGGACAAACCGCAGCGGTGCAGAGCATACACAACAGAGTCTAAAAAATTTTAAAGATTTTATGATTGGGTGTGTTTGTTAAAAGAGAAAAAGTGACCTCTAAGAATCTCTTTCGGTTCAAGTGAACCTCAATCGGGAAAGCAAGGAGGGGTAGATTTTATTGTATTTTAAAGCGAAATTAAACTTAAAATGAAAAAAGAGAATGATACAAATTTGAAGGAGGCATCTATTCTACACATCTAAACAATCAGCCATCATCCTAGCAGCGGGAACTATTGGGGTCTTGATCCACCTATGAGAAGAGAATGACACAAATTTGAAGGAGGCATCATCAAGGAGAGCTTACATATGATTCAAGGAAGACCACAATCTACACATAATCTGATTTCATATACCAGCTGCTACAGCCTACCTCCCATCAGCACTTTTGCTATTACAGGTCAGAACTACATTATGTTTGAGATCTGAATATTAAATGACAGTTTGACATAATTTCCCATTGTTTGTGATTAGATTACACTTATTAAATTCCATGGATATTACAAGATTGAAGCTATTGAATTTATGAGCTGTTTTATTGTTAACATTATTTGTCATTTTCCAGGGTTAAACAAACAATTGAGGAAAATAGTGAACCAAACCAACCAGTCACTAAAACTAGCAGCTGTGAACACATACAAGCAGTAGTTTCATCCCTTGGCATATTACAGCATGCAGCAAGCCAAGTTGACTCATTGAGTACTCGACACTCTTACTATATAGAAAAGTCAATGTCTCTCCTGTTATCAAGCTGATAGGACTTCAATGCAATATTCACCACAAATAAACAGCAATGTTGTCAGTTTTATCATACTCTTTTCATTGGTGGAATTCTTTGCTGAATTCAAAAAGAAGTACTTCAGGTTTGAATTTTTCAAATTGCTAGTAGAAAAGTTGTCTGTATGTACGTATGTAAATAGATAGATATCCAGATATATGCAAATCACATTCAACATAAGTTGTACAGGCAGATGGAATTACTCTCCTAACATCAATGAAACTTTGACAATCATTATTGCAGTGGTATATATATACCTAAGTTGCATGAAACGTGGAAACGTCTACAAGTTTCAGAAACGGGAATGCTTGGAAATGTGACCCCCCAAAAATGGTTATGTCGTAGGAAACACATTATCTATAGCTTTTTTGAATAACACATTATCTCACAATAAAATAAGAATGATAGGTTAATATTAATATATAGGTGGGTTTAGAAACGATTTCGAGGTAAATTTGTTTTCATTTTCCATAAACTAGAATTTTTTTATATTTCCTATGGGTTCTAAGCCGCTCATGGACCCTTGGAGGTTTCCCAGAAGTTTCTGACAAGTTTCCAAGTTTCCGCGAGTTTCCGGTACTGGTACATGGGCATTTTAGGAGTTTTGTGCAACATAGAAACATACAAATAGCCAACACTGACTCTACATTATGTTCTGGTGTTCCTATTCAATTGAAGGGATACAGCCCTTAATAAAAGTATATGGGTTCGATATATAATTCTCATTTCTCAACTATACATATGCAACAATAAGGAAATATGGAATTATTTATAATAATTTTGCTGAGGTCCAGCTCACTATGGCATTCTCAACATGAAGCCTTGTGGAATCTATATTCAAAACCATGTTCTATGTGTCAACCTTTTGGGGCCCAAGTAACACTAATTGACGACAACTATAAACAAATAGAAAAAATAGTTATAAGTTTTGTTATTCAAACATGACGAAGAGCAATATGAATCCAAATAGCGATAGATGTGATAAAATGCACTTGAAAGGAAAACAGAAAGCATGTCACAGTCACACTTGCTTCATTTAAAATTTGATCATAACTACTTCAGCGTGAAGTCAGAAAGTTAGACTTACTGGCGTGAATAGGGCTTCAGGTGCTTGAAAACGTTCGGTACCAGCTTTTATCACCCTTCCATCTGGCAACTGATAAAAAACTTGTGTTAACACTCCAAACAAAGATATCAAAAGAATAAAACATGATGTATATAAATTAAGACACCAGAACCAGGGGGTGACTGAAAACTGCCATCTTTAGACAATAAATGACAAATAATAACATTTTTATCTCTATAAATTCAAAACAGTGCATGGTTGTTCCAAGTGCATATTTTTTTAATAATATTTCATTAACATTAAGACAAAAAGCTGTTCTTTTACACACTAGTCCATATCTTGATCTTAGCCCAAAACATGCAAAACGGGAAT
>LPNX011113752.1:332794-361299 GCA_001517045.1 Pseudotsuga menziesii | reverse complement strand
TTTTCATTAGGGTCCACCCCCCTTGGCTTCGCTAGGAGTTGGCCTAGACGGAGGAGCTGAGTATCAGGTGACAGCACTTGGCTCAAGCTTGCCCCCAAGGCCGCACCCAGTGGCTTGAAGATTTCTGCCACGTTACCCGAGGTGCGAATTAGGCGGCAACAGGAATCAAAGTCGTAACTAGATTATTTGTGTCCCTAATCAACATGCATAAAGAGAAAATTAATGAAACGTAGATTTAATTGCTAGCATCATAGATCCATATATCATTTGAAGTCATGATGCGTGCACTTTAATTAACCTTACAGCCTATAACATATCACTTTGTAGTTGCTACTAAAATTATTTATGGTTTAAATATACTCATGAAACAAATGCTATATCACTGGATCATTACACTAGAGAAAATTATCATTAAGTTATTTAACTCTTTATTAATAAATAATTATAAAAGAAATGTTGTCCAATTCTGCTAATTCTTAATAAAGGCCTATATATATTTTACACATTTTGCATTCCATCCAGTATCTTGTATAAAATATCATTATGAAAATTTCAGACAAATCAAAAGAAGCATTTCCAATAAACCAACCATAATATTGCATGTGTTAATATATAATGGTATTCCTATAGAATCAACAACCAGAGAAATTTAGTTTAAAATGCAGTTTTAGCAACCAAACCAATCATTTTGATCCTTCTAACATTTTACCCAAACGTCAATGCATGGTTTAAGTTGCAAATGCTTGCAAAACACAGTGATCCACCCTGATGTTAACCTAGAAAAAAAGTTAACTGCTTGTAAAAATATAAAGTGGAACTTATGAAAACAGTTATGGTTGTATTTATTATAGCTCTTGAATTCACATAGAACATATAAAGCTGTGTATTGGGTCTAGCTCGTTAAGAGGAGAAATTTGTATCCCAATTCCTCCCGCTCGGGTTCAAATCCTACTTATGACATGTTTTCCCTCCATGGGTCGACTGGGGCTGGCAAGGTACCAGCAATCTCATTCTTGCTTAAGTGCTTGAGGGTGGGATGAGATGTTACTAGTGTGTGTGTGTATGAGAGAGAGAGAAATAAACAAAAGAGAAACAAACTCAATAAGTCAAGTTTGTTTTAATTTTGGAAGAAATTTCCTCTATGAAAAGAATAATACATTGTGTACTTTTCTACTCCATTTAGATAATTTATTTTACACTGAAAAGTAAGACACTTGTCTCTCTTATTTCTCTTGCAACTATCTATAAAATCAAAAGTAAATCTCTTTTATTTTCTTTGTTTTAGTTGGTGGAATCTAACCCTAAAAGAAAAAGCCCAAAAATATTTTGGATTTCACCTAGATCTCTTGGCTAAATTTAAATATCTAGAAAATTTAAATTTTTTTAAATTTTTCTTTCCATAAAAAATTTATTAAAATTCTGCAAATTGTAATTTTTTTCTTGGAACAACCTAAATAAATTTTATTTGGGAAAATTAGCCTTGCATAAAAATATGGAAATTATTGTTATTGCTTACCCTTCATTTTCAGATTTATTTTTCATAAAAATAAAAAACTGTGTTTCAACTTACAATGAATATCATTTACATTGAGAAATTTAGTATTTATTTCATGATTAGACACTATTTCTAAATTTTTCTTCAGGTATTTACTGCAATTTCTGCAATCTGAAATTTCCCTTAAAAATAGGAAAATTTTAAGCATTAGTAATTTTGGAAATTTCACTATTTTATCTTAAAATTAGAAGACTTACTTTGCTGCAATCTTCTGCATTTCCTGCAATATATAGCTCATAATTTGCAGCATCTAGTTGGGGAAATTTTAAAAGTTAAAAGTGTTATCTTTAGTAATTTTCTTAGCCTTTTTAATTCTGGAATATTTTTTGCATTTTTATTATTTTTAATAATTTTCAGAATTAAGTTTTTTCTTGTTACACCCTAAAGAAATTAATCATAAACACAAGGAGGAAATTTCCAGTGGTTCTAACCACTAAGCCCTTCAAGCTCTAATCACTTATAACTAATAATCTAAATGTTAATTGTGTCTTAGCATTTGAATTTAATTAACAAGTGGTTATTGCTATATTTTGCTAAGCCAATGATTAGTATATACTTGATTGATGAAATCTAATTGATTTAGTGAAACAAGTAAGACATAATGTTAAACCAATATTGCTGAGTGTTATTATTGTGGATTTGATATATTGACTCGTTTCAGTGCTATTGAGTTTACCATTGTCATTGAATATTAAAGTGAATTTAATAGCTAAGTTTGAACATCTATTGTTAATGACTATCGCGCATGTTATTTGAACTTCTTGCTAAGTGCATGAAGTAAATTTACATTGTATATTGAGCTTAGATATAGTCCAGATTAATTCCAATATCGTCATATCTTTCATCTAGGCTTAAATAAATGATTAATCTAATTGGGACACCCCCCTAGGCTTAGGTTTAAAGATGAAACCTAAAGTGAGAGGTTGTGAGTTGAGGTGACAGTGACAAGCAACTCCAGCTCAAGCACTCTTCTATTCCTTATTTGTATCTTGTACACCTCTTTTTCCCCTGGACAAAAGATGATGTCATGTTAAATAACATGACATCATATTATTTATGTTACCACAAAAAATAGCACCATTTCGACATGTCATGAAGGCCGGCGCTAAGATTGAAACCTCTCAGGAGATGCACCCACTGTCACCATAATGCACTCTCCTTACACTTTAGGCTAACTCTTCAAGGCCAAGGGCGAGTCCCTGATATAGGTGAAATAGACCTACAAAACAACAATATCTCACAAGCAACCTCTTGACAAGAATCAATTCCTTATGAGTCAAAGCAATGAATACAAGCACATTTATCAAGTATTTCAAGAGGATGGGAGTTAGAATGAATAAGTGCCCCCAATTAAGGCAAATCGTTAAAAGGCTTGTTGTTGTTATAAGAGGACAGTTGACAAATATGTGCTAAAAGATCAATGAAAACCACTTAAAACAATACCAACTTACCAAGAAAGGTTGTCCTAATGGAGAGGGATAAGAATCACACCTTTGGGGAAGCCAATAAATGAGCAGGACAAATCTGGAAATGATTTACCAGATCTGGTCTATGCCCTAACTAGCCCCAAGAAATTGTAAGAAGATAAACTTAAGCCACTAGATGGATGCCCAAGTGAGTAGGAATGGCACTAGACATTATCTCCAGCTTGTAAGACCCTTCAAAGATGAATTTAGATGGTCAGTAGGAGAATTTTTAGGTCAAAAATGGGCTTCAAAACAAAAAATGTACTATCAAAATCAACTTTAAAAGAACCAATCAAATTCTAGATGATGACATCATCTATAATGGTTGAGGTGGCATTAGTTGAGTTAAAGATGCTTATTTGTCAAATTCTAAATGGTGAATGAAAACTCATAGTTAACCATAGCAATGTTGTAAGTAAAGTATCCATAATGAGAAAGGTACTCATAGATTACTTTTGAATAAAATATAAATGTACTAAAGTACTCTTAATGTACTTAAAAATAAATACTCTTTATATTTCAATATAAAATAAATCACAAATACCCAAAAAAGTAAATGATCTATTCAACATCAAAACTATATAATTAGTTTTCAATATATAATATATACATTTAAACAATAAATTATCAAATAAAAAAAATTAAAAATTCTATTAAAACCCCAAATAATATCCTTATCTATTGGTGTACGTAGTAACATACTATTAAAATGGACTAAAACAAAAACTAAAATCACATAAATTAATCTAAAACCACGTAAGTGTGACCAAACAATGTGCACACTATGGGATACACATATATTTTTAAATTCTAAACAATGTGCACACTCTGAGATACACATATATTTTTAAATTCTAAACAACTTAATGGTATACATACTTTTAAAACCTATAAAAATCAAAGTAATATCTTTCAAAACAATAAACGCTATGATAAAATACTTTGAAGAAAAATATAATAACATGGTTTCAAAATAACACGTGTTTCTATCAGTGTTGAAAAACTCCCTGAAAAATCGTCAACTTTTTAAAAAGTCGTGATTTTTTCCCTTAGACGAAAAATCGATTAGAAAAAATCGCGACTTTTTAACTTTTCAAAAAGTCGCAACTTTTTCCAAAAAATTGCGACTTTTTCCAAAAAATCGCGACTTTTTCCAAAAAGACGCAACTTTTTCCAGAAAGTCACAATGGCTAAAATGGCAAGTCCAGACTTTTTCCAAAAAGTCTCTATTTTTGCTAAAATGGCTAATTTTCCAAAAATTTATCATTTTAGAAATTTTGTTGTATACTAACACCTTTCCTCTACCGTATAAATATTTCAGAACTTTGTTGTATTTGAAGATCAAACCATGCAAGGATAATCTATACAAAATATGTATCCGTTTATCAAAGATCACAATGGTAATTAAATTACTTTTTTCACTATTAGGGAATTTTTTTAGCAAACATATTTTGAGTGATCATCATAACACATTATAGGAAAAAGAGAGGAATGTTTCAAGTGGTAGATGAGTTAGGCTAAATGTGAGGCTCATGTCGGAAATTCAATTTGGGAGGATTGAAAAATACATCTATGATTTATCACCAATACAAAACAAGAAATACGTTTAATGGTTGACAACCAAATCAATAAAATATACTTTTCAAAAATTAGGTTTAAGTCATAAGATAAAGGGACAAATAAAAATGCCCTAAAATGTAGTTGAATTAGGGTTAGGGTTTGCAGAGAGAAATTAACACTTACCACTGATATCCTGAGTGATAATGACTCCAGAGACAGCTGCATGCATAAAGATCCGGATAAGTGGGCTAGTAGTGCTCCTTTCCTCCAGTGTTACCACCCCGCAGTACCGTAAGAACCCTCCTGACTGAAGGTGACATTTTTGTAGGAGAGGTCAAATACACTCAAAACTTTGCAAAGTTGATGGTCTTGCCCTCCTAAAGAGAATGGCCTGAGCATGCGGAAGTTTTGACCTCTCTAAGTGCCCTAGCGAATTGAACTGGTAGTTTGGTGCTCACGCCCTCAATCCCTCTGATCTGCTGATAACTAGCTTGATACTCAAGCTGAAAGGCCCTTCTTCTAGGGAAGGGGTGATGAGGGTGTTCTAAGAAGAATAGAAGCAACATCCAGAAGTTCTGCCCTCTATAGAGAAGAATGTGAATAGGTATGTCTCTGACGACGGTACCACGGTATGATGGCGAACCCCTCCAACTGGATGAATAATCAATCTCTCGAAGCAACTACTGAATAGAACCTGATGATGAAATAGTTTTGAATCTGGATGATCCAACCTGATGATGAACTAGGGCAGATAGATTTTGCTGCCGAAATACACCAATTAGTTGAGCATGCACTCAACCCCAACTTAGCTCGCCGAGCTCTCCAATTCGAATCGTCAAATCAATAATCATATATGTGTCCTTCTCCATTCACTTTACCTTTCTTTTATAACTTCCAACTATGAATAACCTAACTTTTGACCTAATTAGGTCACTTTAACTTCTAATTTGTAGTTGACTTGCATGCAGGTGCATGGAGACTCAATCGAGTGCATGCATCATGAAATAATGCTCGGATATCATGCATGGAGGTGGCCTTTGGCTCTGGTGACCCCCGTCTACCCAATGATGATATAATATTGATGCCCTAGATCTTCTTATATGGCATCAGTCCACAGCTGATTCTCTGACTGTCAGTGCTCACTCGAACCTATGGGAATCATATAGGTTAGCAGGCTAGTCCTCAATGCCTAAGCAGAAGAGGACATTACAGTCCTCCCTGCTCGAATTTGCTTGTCCTCAAGCAACTGTTAAGCTAGGTGTTGTAATACCTGTTCTCCCTCCCAAGTGGCCTCCTCTATAGGCAGATCTTTGCACTGAACCAAGTAGTCTCTGATGATTCTGCTCCTCAGTTTCCGCTCTCGCACCTCTAGGATGCGCTCAAGAATCAGAATCAATTGCCACTCATCATCAAGGGGGGGCAGCTCGAAAGATGTAACAATCTGCTGACCGACTGCTTTCTTGAGGTTGGAAACATGAAATACATTGTGAATCTTGCTCTCTACGGGTAGTTCTAGCTCATATGCTACCTCTCCAACCTTCCGGAATATCTTGTATGGACCATAGAAGAGAGGTTTGAGTTTTTTCGCTCCTTTCTTTTTAAGAGATGACTGTCGGTAAGGTTGGAGGCATAAATAAACGAAGTCTCCTACCCCAAAACTGTGCTCAAATCCCCTATCTGGAGGTCGACCTGGTGGAAGGTCTCCTAATACTGCCTTGTGCTTCTGCAGTAAGGCTCTATATCTGCTGGATGTTGTGTGGCCTTATCTGGTGGTTTCCTGAAGGTAATCAAACACTCTGTTGCCCACTTAATATCTCCCTGTCGAAAAACTGCCTCCATCCTGTGTGATGTCACAGCTGTGGGAGGGTAGGTATTCATCCCTCTCAATACTACCTTCTGTCCCTCTGCTCCTGTGAACTCCATCTCCATGGTCTGGTAGTTCGTGGAATACTTCCCTATGGAATACAACCACTGAACTCCTAATACCACATTCATGTCAGGTACATCTACCACATAGAATGTCTTTATCACTGTATAATTCCCCAAGTGTTACTTTTAATTTAGGAATCCTCTGACTACACTCCATGGTGTGACATGTTGCAGCTACTGAAAACCCATCAAAACTCTCAGTCTGAATGCCTCTCTTTTTAACCCATGCAGCATCAATAAAGTTGTGGGATGCCCCACCATCTATCAGCACTCCCACTCGGTGGCCCTATACAGTACCTCTGATCCGGAGAGTGTGGTATCTAGGAACCCCTATCATGGCAGCAATGGTACCTCCTGAGGGATGTCCCTCACCAACTATTTCTAGTGTCACTCCCTGCTCCTAATCCTGATAATCCTCATCCTCCCCTGATCTATGTAGTAGGCCTTTCCCTTTCCTAAACATCTGTGACCTGGTACCCATGGTTCCTAGCAAGTGAAGCATAACTTTTTTCTTCTAAGGTCCTGTCGGGTATCATTGTCCATCCATTCTTTCTTGGGCCATTCTTTTTGGAAGGGTTGGGCCATTCTTTTTGGAAGGGTTTCTTCTCTTTATCTTCAATAGGGAAATTGGTTCTGGGAGGAAACCTATTTTTGGGTACTGCATCCTGCAAATCTCTAGTCCAGCTGATGGCATCTGCTAGGGTGGTGGGCCTATAGGACTTGACCCATGCCCGTAAGGGTTCAGTGAGAGCCTCTGTAAACAACATAATCAACCTGCTCTCTGATATATCTGTCACCATGACTGTTATCCTCTGAAACTCTGAAATAAATGTATCTGCACTACCTGTCTACTTGAGTTGTGCCAGCTCTCTAAAGTGTACCTCAGGGTCTTTCCGATCAAACCGCTCAATGAGCCTCTGTGTAAAATTTGGGTACGATGTGATGGTATTGTGACCCAGTGTCACTAACCCCTGGTACCACCACTCATGGGCTTCTCCATCTAAATGCAAAGTAGCCAATTTAATGGCATCTGTCTCAATCATGGGGTTGAGTTGGGAGTATGTATCCAACTTCTGCACCCAATTCCGGGCTGGGCCACCACGAGCATAGTTTTAAAAATCGGAATCGGACTCAGAATCGGCCGAGGGTCAACTCGGAATCAGAATCAGAATCGGTAATGAATCGATCATAAATCGGCCGATTTGAATTTAATGAATCGATTTGCTAAAAAATACATAAAATATTTAAATTATAAAGAAAAACAACATTTTCAAGATTATAATCCATGATTCCAAGGCATTGAAGACAAAATAACCAAAATTTGCTCATGTATATACCATATAAGAGTCAATATATCAAAACAGCACAAAGTGTACTGTAATCTGGAGTCTATGACTGTACTCTGTGCAATACATAAATGATAATACATGTAACATATCTAGAATACTAGAACAAAATACATAATCCATGAGGCCTAGGTAGCAAGGCCCTATATAGTAAAGGCTATATGGCTTGGAGAGTCCAAAAAACATGCTACATAATCAACTACATAATACATCATCAATGATCATCATCAAACTCAGCACCACTACTAGAACTAGAACTAGAAGAAGAACCAGAAGGAATAGCAAAGGCATCATGAACTGGCTCAGTCTCGGGCTCCTCAGGATCAAAGTCGTCTGCTAATGAAGTAGTAGTACTGGTTGAATGTCGACGTCATCGACAACTATAAGTATGAGGTCCTGATCAGCTAGTGCCCGCCATGCTTGGCACTACTCTCTCAGCATCTACACCTGTATGAGCTGATGGCATCGACAATAAAGGATCTGCATCCAACGGAACATCCAGCAAGTTCTCTAGCTCAACATCTATGTCATCACCAAACTTTGGAGGTTGGGTCTCCACTACTCAATCTGAGGTTGGATCTATATCATCCAACACAATTGGATCTGTATCAGGTCTTTTGCTCATCAATTGGTTGCGCCAAAGTCGGAGGTTGTACTGCACGAAGACTAGATCGTTTAACCGTTTCTGCTCTAAACAGTTTCTCTTCTTTGTGTGAATCTGCTCAAACAAAAAACAATTGCACTCACACCCATAAGAGCTACAGGTTTGACTCAGGACCCGAATTGCAAACCTTTGCAATAGTTTAGTATGGTTACCAAATGCCTTCCACCATTGTGCTGCAAATGTGAAGCGTCAAGGTAGTTAATAACTTAATTCAACAAATTCGATTGTAAATTTGGCTAAGAATTGCGGTATTTACTATTTACTATTTACAATTTAAGAATTGCAGTTTAAACTTTAAAAACAGAAGTTAATCAAACAATGGAAATGTTTACCTGGTTGGTCATCCTCTCTTGAAATCTTAGCCACATTATTGGCAAAGGTACCTGTGGCGGCGGTGAAAGAGTTGATCTGTCGATGTATCTCCAATTGGTCCGCCTCATTTGGAACCATGCGCTTAAGGCAAGAATACAATCCATCTACTACCTCCCCAGTCGAATCTAGATCAATATGCTCTCTATACTGATACCTTGGGTTAAGAAAATACCCAGCTGCATGTATAGGGCAATGGAGTTGATTGTTCCATCTCCTATCAATGATCTCCCAAATAGGCCCATACTTGGCCACTCTATCTTTGTATGCTGCCTTTATCTACTCCTTTGCTTGATCCATAACTTCATAAATGTAGCCCATGGCCAATTTTTCCCCATCAACGAACCGCAATACCTTAACAAGTTGGCTCCGTAATTGCCACAACCTCTGCTGCTCTTTTCCAAAATGAAGAGCTTTTAATTCTTTTCTTGGTGTCTTTTCCTTCCTGTTTGAGGGCCCGTTGGGATGAATTCCATTCATCACTTGAAAACATTTTCTCCAAGTTCTGTGCTTGGGAAAGGAGAGATTGCAACGTAAGGAAGTGAGTTGCAAATCTAGTAACTATAGGCCTAACAAGCTCGCTTCCCTGTGTGTATCTTTTCATCAAGCTAAATACCCAACCGTGGTTGTAGATGTATTTGGTGATGCTTTTGGCATGCTCTATAGTGTCCTTGATCCAATCCTGTTTGCATATGTCCTCAAGCATGAGGTCTATGCAATGTGCTGCACATGGAGTCCAGAATATGGTTTTATGTTTTTCCTCTAACATCTTACCAGCAAGAACATAATTAGAGGCATTATCTGTGATGATTTGTACAACATTACCTGGCCCCACCTCCTCAACAACCTCATACAAAATACAAAATAACAGATTTGCATCTTTCACCTGATCAGATGCATCATGTGATCTCAAAAACATGGTTCCTCGTGGGCAAGAGACAAGAAAGTTTATGAGAGTACGACCCTTCTGATTGGTCCATCCATCTGACATGATAGTGCATCCTATTTTGACCCATGACTGTTTGAAATCCTTCAGATATTCAGCTGTGGACACTATCTCTTTTTGCAAAAGAGATCCCCTCAAGTCATGCATACTAAGGCCTTTGAAGCCCTTACCAGCAACTATAACAGCATCCCACATAGGTTGGTAATAAGAAGAGTGGGCAACATTGAAGGGGATATCAGCATCAAACCACCATCTAGCTATGTACTCATCGGCAACTTCTTTGTATTTCTTCTTCCAATGGTCATCTAAAGTGGGTTGAACATGTGTTAGAGGCAACTGAGAAGCATTGGCACTAGCAAAAGATGTAAAATAGCTTTGAATTCCACCCTTCTTTTTTTATTTACCCTTCTCTTGTGTAGTATCGGAAGGTGCAACATACTAAAAAGGATCCCTAAGATCGGTAGAAGGGATAGATGAAGAGCCTTCAATTGAACCCGGAGCATAGGTTCCACCCATCATTTCAGCAAGCCTCCTCTTCTTTCCTACTTCTTCCTCTATCTCTCTTTGCCTAGCCTTACTCTCTTCAAACTTCTTAAAATATTCTTGCATATCAGCTCTAATATGTCCAATAACATCTAGTGGAGCTTCACATGCCTTCACTTGGCCTTTGATGGCAGCCAAGTGTTGTTTAACCCTGTAAATTCCACCACCCTTAATCAACTTCTTGCAATACTTGCAATACATCACTCCATCAACAACATCTGCATGGGCCCATGCCGAATCTTTTGCTTTTGGGGCCATTTCGGATAGGCTGAAAGTTGAAACAACAACGAGCAAAATTATAAAATTATAAAAATATAGGGTATCTCTTTTACCAATTGGTAAAATTAAATAATAAATTATAAAATTACCAAATTATAAAAGTATTGTTTAAAATTTTTAAAACAATGCAAAAGAGATCTCTGTTAGTGTTTAATAATTAAAATTTAATACAAAATTACAAATACAAATTTTGGTAAGCTTTTAAGTTTTAAGTTTTTAACTGACATAAATACAATTTTTATTTTTTTATAAAACAGAAACTTTGATAAATTTGTTACTTACCTCTGATATCGATTGAGATTCTTGAAGACTGTCCACTTCTTGACACTTGTAGTTGTACCTCCGCAAAGTTTCTTGAAGGCTGTCCACCCAACTCAGCAATAGAAACTCTTACCACTATCCACTGTCCAGCAATGTCCACCCAACTCAGCACTGCCACTGTCCACTGTGTGACTGTCCACAACTTTGTCCACTCATGCTGCAACTTGTTACTCCACTCCAGTTTTGCTCCAAGAATCCAAGACTCCAAACATCACAAAAAAATAAAAACAGGTAGACGGTCTTGTCTTTTTGTAGTTAACTGTTGGGTTGGGTAACTTGGGTTGGGTTGGGTGGGGACTAGTTTAGGTTAAGGATAGGTTAGGCAAATAGGTTAGTAAAAATATAAAACATAAAAAAATAAAAAAAAATGTTAAACTTTAAAAAAAAATAAAAACTGGAAGTTGCCCGTTACCGGCCCAGTCAGTTTCGAAATCGGTCGGTCAGACCGATTAGTTACCGAACTGGACCGGTTTGGTGACCAACCGGTCGATTCGATAACTAACCGATCACCAATCCGGTTTACCTACGGTTTGAACCGGTTTGGTACTGAAACCGGTTCCGAAACCGGTCAGACCGATTTTCAAAACTATGACCCCGAGTACCCTAAAAGGTAGGGATAGTCAATTTCCCTACAATGCGCTGTAACTCATAATTCTAGGTGAATGGCCTATTGTAAGCTCTAGGTTTGTTCTTACTTTTAAAGTGGCAAAAGTCAATGAAGGTCATGGCTGAATGGAAGTCATCTTCTAAGGCTCTATACTCCCTCAGATAGGCAATCTTGGATTCTTCTGGTTATGCTTGTGCTAGAGGCATTACAGCTGGACTATCTAAGAATTGAGGCATGGTAGGTCGGGAAGGCTTGTTGTATATATGGGGATGGCTTTGCATGTTGGTATGTAAGTGCTCCCTACTACTGCTGGTGGATAACCTATCACTATTGGGAAACAAGGGACTGTGTGGGGTAGGTCCATTTTTCTCTGTCATTTGCCTAAAGGTACTCATCATTTCTTTTTGCCCAGTAGTGAGTTCTTTTATGGCTAACATGAGACTATGAAAATTTGTTTTATCATCCTCGGCCATTGTTTCTTTGCCCTTTCCAAACTGATACTCTTTGTCCCCCAATTCTATGTCCTCTAACTCCTCTTCTCCTCTATCACTGTCTCTAAACCTCTGTGTCCAGTAAGTAATGTTGTATGGATCTTCTGAATTCATTTATACTGTTGCGTGCCCACAGCTGGCAAGGAAAATAGCTCTGATACCACTGTAATATCCCAAATACTGATATTTTCTAATGTTCTAGTGTAGTGTTGACTCACACTCAATCTCGTATAGAAAGACAAAATAACTGTGCATGCAAAGTTGCCATGCAAAAATGCCCTAAAATGTAGCAGAATTAGGGTTAGGGCTTTCAGAGAGAAATTAACACTTACCACTGATATCCCGGTTGATAATGACTCCAGAGATAGCTGCGTGCATTCAACAGATCAGGGGGATTGAGGGCTATTCCTCAATGCCTAAGCAGAAGACGACATTACATAGATCATCTGAATAGCAAGCTAAGTGCATTCATGTCTTTTGTTTCACCTTGCATTCTTAGATCTACTAGTCTTATACCATAAAATCTACCTTATCACTGGTCCTTTGAGCTTACATGTGGCAGATTTCAAACAGGCAGCCAAGTACAAGCGCATAAATACCTTTTCGATGTCCTAATAGTCTTAAACACAGCCCCCAAAGATCATTTGTTTGTTGTTGGACAAATAAGTATGTGTTTTGCAAGGACAATTGGCAACTAGGTGGCAGTATTTGCATGACTGTTTGCAGTTGTTTTACAGCCGCTTTTGCACAGGTTTGGACAGTTTTAAAGCAGCCCTAAAGGAGCATCTATGTTCCTTAAAGGTTCGCAATCAACCAACACACCCTCCAAGGCAAAAAAATTCCCTATTCACTGCTAATTTCAATAAATTTGAGCTTGACTATTGGCTGTTATAAACCAACAGTAAAGCACTTCTTCAAGTTTTCCTATTGCTTGTAAGAATCTCAAAAGAGAGGCAAGCCACTATCGCTCGCATTCCCCTTCCCATTGCAATCCAGCTTAGGGTACAAACCTGTTATTCATTTTTTAGTTAGCTCACATTTCGATTTGGCACTCTAAAAGGAACCCACAAACAAAGAATCAGCCTCTTACTTAGTTCACATTTTGATTTGGTGCTCTAAAAGAAACTGTTATCAGGAATCTTGTAGTTGCCCCGTAAGGTGATCCTATCCAAGATAGCAGAGGGGAAAGGAAACTAAAGTCGTGACCTATGATATCCAAGACCTCTGAAAGACTCAGATGTCACGTCAGTCAAGGATACCTTAGTGAAAGGACTAAGCCTAGGGGGCGTCCCTATGACCAAGATGACCCTAAAAATAAGGAAAACAAGTGAAAAAACCAAGGTATCTTAGTTAGATCTCTTAGTCTGGTGATTAATAAGAGATTTGAACAATTACTAAGAGAAATCGTGTGCCTATGTGGAAAGCCCCAATTTGCCCTAGGGTTTTGGCAATGAAGAATCAAATCTATGCGCAAATGGCAAAATTGAAATGATTTAGGCACTAGAATTGATTGCTAGGTATAAGATAATGGGATTAGAGGTGAAACTAGCAATACCCAATTTGTGGAATGAGAAATACCCACTTTCGTCAAGGAGGGTGTCTCCCCTAAAGGAATGACCAGTGTCTTCAATAGGAAAATGGAGTCCAATGGTCACGAAAATTTAAACTAAGGGGTTTTAATCTATGTTGCACAAGTTTCTGGAACGCGGGTACGTTGAGTACGCAGACACGAGTATCCGATACGGCTAGAAGCTTTGCCCAAATTTGCAGGAAACGTAGGGTTGGGAGCGGCAATAATATATATTAATTTTTTTAAAATATATTAAAAAAAATAAAGTTAAAAAATACATAATTGATTAATTGCATAGCTTAAACTATTTTATCCTCTTAATCCTCAAGTAGTGTCATGAAATTCATTCTTTTTAAATTTGCTCACTCCTTTAGGTCCACATTATACAAATCTCACTATAATCTCACATTGCTCCTAAGAGTTCTTAGTATTTGGGTACCTCTGCATTTTTTTTTATGGTAACTACTACTTACTTCTAATTTGAATGAACTTGATTGTTTTAAGTTCAACTAACAAACTTTCAAATCTTTTGGTATCTTGAATTTGATATGGTTTATGATCCTAAATTGCTATATCGGTCAGTATGAATAACATAAGCTAGCTATAATCATTTGAGATATGAATTAAAGTAGTTCAATATCTTAGTATTGTAAAAAATTCATGCATATTCACTTAAGTACACTTGCAACATATTTTGAGTGTGAATGGATTTAAACATTTAAGAAGTGTGGGCCCTCTTTATTTATATAACCTTGAAAATAAAAAAAATGGCATTATTGATAAGATTCAATTGAAATTTTTGTTATTGGTGATTTCTTGACACAATAAACTTCAATAATTCAATTGATTTTCAACACTTTTCTTATGATTTTGGCCTCCGCATGGTTGGGAGCTTCTACAAGCTCCCAATAAAAAGGGAGCGGCAAAAGCAGGTTCCCCAAAAGCTCCCGAAAAGCTCCCAAGTTCCCAAGGAAGCTCCCATCAAAAAGGGGACGTTTCGTACCAGCTCCCAAGCTCCCAGGAGTGGGGAAATGTCGGGTACGAGTTACCAAAATCCCGGGAGCGATACCCGTGCAACTATGGTTTTAATGTATTTCCAATGTGGATTTTAAGTTTTAAAGCCAGCTGCAAAACAGATCCTATAAATCTAAAAGATGAGGGTTTTAAATGAGGGTTTCGCCAGAGAATATTTTAAACTAATGGAATAGAAATTTAAAACAAGAGATATAGAGTAGATCTTACCAGGACAACCTTGTAGATGCCTTGCAAATGGTGATTTCTCCCGTCTCGATCAATTTGAAGCAATTCAGATGAAGCACCAAGTGAAATTGATTTGCCCAAGTGAGGTAGTGCACCCCTCTTCCCTGCGCAGTCAAACTACCGAAGTGAGATTTGCTATGCAAAAAAAACAGAGAGCATATCAAAGATCAAAAATACTATTGAAAACCCCCTAATTATGAAACGCCTTCAAGAGAAACAAGTTGGGGAAGCCCACAAAAACGCCCAAGTGAAGTCACCCTCTTGCATTCAAACAATCTCTCTTCCAAAAAATATTTTGATACCCCAAAAAATTCTTCAAATACTAAGTAAGATCAACTTTCCAATCACAAACAAGAACATCCCACATAGAAGATCCAAGAATTTCTGCAAAAAAAATCTCTTTACTCAAATATCCAAAGCCAAGAGTTCAAAATTTCCCAATGGGATACAATGAGGGGGGTCTCTTCTTTATATAGCTTTCGAGAGACACAAACCCTAACTTACTTTTTCATCCAACGGTTGAGATTAAACATCATCAATGATGGAGATCACTTTTACACAGATCAATACATGGATCAACATGACTAAGTCAAGAGGGGGGAATTACCTCATAAAGCCCATTTTTACAACATGATAAATCATTATTTTTGCAAGTTTGACAGTTAGGAGACATGGGGGGGTCATTAGGGGATCTCCCCATACATATTTCTAAAGATACAACTTGATTTACACATTTTTATTTTGGCCATTTTGTCCAATTTCGCCCTATGGGGAACGTCCTCCCTAAGAGAACCAAGAAAAAAATCTGAAACATCAAACTGGCTAAAGCTAATGCAAATATGTCTGGAGAGACATAATAAATCATCCAAAAAAAATCCCCTTGCCATTTCTTTGACCACACAAGCCAAATTGATTTCTTCAGTGATTTCCTAGTTTATTTTTTAGTGGTAATTCCTCTAAAAATAATAATAGTCATCATAACTTCATTCAAGCTGAGAATTGGGGCAAAGTGACTGCATAGAAGTGTTTGGAGACATAGTAGAATGATACAAGTGACTACTCATACCCCCTGGAACACTATAATGCTCTAGGAGAACCAAAAAGTCTACAATTTGTAATAAAAGTTGATCATTTGGCCAATAATAAAGTGATAATAATCACTGATCATGAGATCTAGGGCCAAACTCTGAAAAATGAGACCGCAATATTGGTCCTAGGCATGTCTGGAGCAAATATAAGCATTGTTATTTTTTGCGTTATTGCCTTGGGAACTGTGTTTCACTTGATCAACTGGGTTGAAAAGATCAAAGTACCCAAACTGCAGGTGAGATACTGTACCAATATGATCATGCATGTATCCAAGGTAAGAAATGCTCCAGTGGTGTATATCAAAACCCAACTCAAATCATGTTATTCAGAATCATGGTGACAACAATAATAATAATAAGTAAGATATACCTGTGTTTTTGAAAGATATTAGAACCTTCTGGAAGTCTCTTGTGCATGCCATGCTTACAAAGTTTAAACAGTGTGCTAGTGCTGGGTGAGGGTGGAAAACAAGGCTAAAGTAAAGGGAGATGACTTATAGCTGACTTTGACCATATGATCTCTCAAAATGTGACAATTACACACGACCACAATGACATATACATGATAAATGAACAATAGGGGATGGTGGTGTCTCACAAGTGGGTGAGTTGATCTGAGAAGAGCCCATTCAACTCAAACAATATGTCTATGGCTCACATCCAAGCTAAGAAACAAACTTCATGAGGATCTTTACTAGGACCCTTGCGTTGAGTACACAAGAAACTGTAGTGAAGAGATCCTAGGGGACACTATGAATTAGCGGTCCCTTGCCCCATCTCACATCAAACCCTGAAGGCTACATGAGGAATTAATCATTACATTTCAATAATGGCTAGCAGTCTTTAGATTTAGCATTTATTTATCCACTGCTTTCAGGCCTTTCACAATTTCACTTTATAGCCCTTTTTGAGTTGTGTCTAAAGACACAGTTTGCATTTATTTGAGGGCTTTGCATTTCAACAAATAGAACTTATAGCACATAATGCATGTAATGATGGTAGACATATTGCTTCGAGTTTTAGCTAACACTCTTCAAGAAACCAGGGGGGAATATCCATGGTCAGGACCAAACATCGGGGGCAACCTACCAGAGAGTTCAAGGCTTCAAAACCCAACTCGCCTAAGCTCAGGAACCAACACCAGCGGGTTCTCCTGGCCCAAAAGGATCATGGCGTTGACAAGTTTTGTTGCACAACTCAGAGCCGAGACACAAAACAACATGGGATCCATCATGCATAGGGGTCAAAGTGGGGAAAGTGATCTTCAGTCTCATAGGTCTCTATCAAACCAAAGTCATGGGATGAGAATTAATCATGGATGAATTGGATGGACGGGGACAAATGACACATGGAGCTAACAAAGCACTAAGGTTTAACATTTGTATAAAGCATGGCATGAGCAATAGTCTTCAACAATAAGTCATTTGATCAGTCTCAACACAAGTTCAAGCATTAATACAAATATAAGCATAGGTCACCATGATCATCCTAACAAGACAAACCTGGGTGTTTAATATACATCACAGAGCAAAAACAAACCAAAGAAACATATACCTAATCTCACCATATATGCCTGTCTCCATCTAATAAGCCCCTCAGTAACTATGTGTACCATATCTGCTCTGCTACTCTGCTCAAATGAACTAGGTTATCACTGAAGGCATCTCAATGGACTAGTGAATCTCACTACTAGCAAGGAAATACTATTGAACAAGGCTCTGAAATGGCTAAGGCTATAATGATCCATGTTAAAACCCCATGTGAATGAATAGCTCGAAAAAATAAAGAGATCAATCTGTATGCTGCATCATGGTAGCCCAATTGTAAATGTATATGTGGTAACAAGAACCATAGATTAAATTCACTTTCTTTGTTCATCAAAATCAATAAAAATGCCTTGTTATCAAGGTCTATTAATTAAAACACATTTAATTTATAGTTGTATCAAAGAACTTTAAAGATTATGCACTACAAATGTATTTAGGTCATATATCTCATTTTGCAATTTGCTTAAGGTGTCGGTCTTCTATTGTTATATTGCATATCATGCTTATAGTACTAATTAGTCTTTAAGACTATCTTGCTTTGTTGATCTTCATTTCCATAAACGATTAGATTAGATTTACTTTCAGATAGATCTTTTAGCTGCATTTTCTTAAATTAACTCCTAAAGTTATCTTAGTAATCATCCTTAGATTATTTTATTAAACCCCCCTGGATTTGTTTAGGAATTGGCCTAAACGAAGAGTCAAGTATCAGGTGACAATGCACTCGACTCGAGGATTACCCCCAAGGCTACACCCAATGAGTTAAAGTCTTTTCTCACCTGAAGGTGCAGTTTAGGTGGCAACATTTTTTATGTCATCGCTAGGGATTAAATCTTTATCATCTCAAAAGTAACAACCATTGTTTCTTCTTGTTTTTTTTTTCTTTTTGGTTGATGAAAATGAATGTCAAAGTATATTTTTGTATGTAGAGGTGAGCACATGCAACAATTTGAAAGCTCATCTTGGCAACTCCATTGGGTCAGTTAGGTATGACGTATATCATGGTGCATTTTCCAAAATCATCATTTTGAAAATCTCGAAGTGCAATGGAAAATGAGGTTGATGGTGCTTCACTTTAAAAAAAAATCCTCAGATTGACTTTTCAGGCATCCCTGGATTTCCAAATGATGCCTATGATCCATATATATTGTTTGATTACACTCCATCATTCCAGGGGTCTAATGAATCGACAATGCTACACATTGCATCCTTCATCAAAATTGTGGTTGACTTTGATATTATTCACGAGGATGATTTGATGAGAGTAATTCTTTGTACTTTGGAGTATGCTTGTTGAAAAATAACTCTGAAGTTCCTCACTCATATTTTTGGTGTGGGTGTGATGAAAAGACTTAGACTTTGTCCTTTGTATATTTATGTAATAAGTGAGTGTTATATAAATAAAGCAATGTTGTGTACTTTATAGAATGGGTCTCACTTAAGTGATTATTTAATAATTAAAATGAATTAATTATTAAAAGTGAGTGCATTAAATGATGGCCCTAGATTTTGTAAATGAATCTCAACCCTAGATTAGGTGGTTAAGTAGTTACAAAATTTAAAGTATAAAATAAAGGGAGAGAGGACAAATGAGACACACTATCTAAGAGGAAGAAAAAGATTGAAGACCAAGAAGAGTTCACAAGAGAAGGAGGGCACGATTTTCATGAGAGAAGCAGCACGCATCCCTAGGCAGTCTTCAGCAGGTCGTACATCAGCATTTATGACATCCACATGTGTGGGCTCGAATACCAATGTAACTGGCTCGATTCCCAAGAAAGTGGTAGTGCAATAAATGCAAATAGTACAGCATTAATTGCAGGCTAAAAAAGACACGATTTTCGAGGCAAAGAAGTACACTTCCGTACAGCAAATCATACAACAGTCTTCTAGCACAAATTTCGAGGTTGGCACAAATTTCAAGATAAATTCTATTTTTTGAGTTATTTTGTTGTTGTTTCAGATTTGAAAATTTTTTCCTATGAGGGTTTAAAAGAAAATCAATGTATTGAAATTTCTACTCTTCTTAATGAAAAATCTTCTTCTTAGGGTTTTCCCCGGAGTTGGGGTTTTGCCCGGTCTGTTGACCAAAAATATCTATGTCTCATGTGTATGATTGATACTTCAGTGTTTTAGAAGATCTTGAAGTGGAGGTTTTTATTTCAAGTTTATGAGTAAATTTTTAATCAAAAACCCTAGATATTCAAGAGTTTGACAGAATGTGTGAATGAAATATTCATGTTAATGTCATTTATTTTCTTCAATGATGTGTTAGAATGGATTGATGGTTTTGGTATCAAGGAAATTTCTTCAATTACATATTTCTTCATAAAGTTTCTCCATCATTGAAATGATGAAGAGAAGGGAAAGATTGAAAAGATTATTGAAGATGCTATCGCACTCTTACCTAGTAGAGTGGACATGTTGTCCGCCGATTGCACACCAGCAACAGAAATCAATTGAAAGTTGTCTCCTCACTTAGGAAAGTGGGAGAGGTGTGACCTTGGGGACAAGCACAGAGCTAGGTACTGTCACCTACTCCTAGCTCCTCCGTTTAGGCTAACTCCTAACGAAGCCAAAGGGGGTAGTCCCTACAAAAGAGTTTCTATGGCTCTTAAGTTGTTAAAGTGTTCTTAAAGGTTGCGGATGCGGATGGGTGTTGTTTAGGAGTTATTATGATTTGAAGGTGTTATACTTGTTATAAATGTGACACAAAATCAAAGAGCAATCCACGTTGCAACAAGAGATTGAAAGATAAGTTTAAATTCTAGACTTCAATTAAGCATTCAGTGATAGCAATTATAACAAACCGTAGACAATTGATCAAATAATGTAATTATGCAAATTAAAACAAGGACCAGTGCCTTATGGAGTCAATGAAGCTTAAATGCGCCAAAGAATTAAACACACGTATAAAAATTAAACCAGTGAATGTTAGATTGTGCGAGTGCTCTTGGTAAATTTTAAGGATTTTAAAGATGATCTTGCGTAAGGTGTCTAGGAAACCTAACCGGAAATACTTTCAATGGCTCCGTTCGAAGACATGACGGACCTGTCTGGAATCACAAGCTAGGTGTTCAGAGAATTTAACCAACGAGTGTCCAGATTGGGTTGCCCGGCGCCCACACTTGGAATTTGCCCACTACTTGAGTATTTATCGAGACAACGCCAGTGCGTTGGTTATGGGGGTGAAAGTTTTATTATGTTATCACTTGCAAGATTAACAAATCCGATCACCGTTCTGAGTACGAGTCCAACTTTTCAGGGTCGGCAGAGCATACTAGGTGAGGGATAGCAACGAGGAAAATTTTAAGTGGGGAAATGTGAGTTGGAAAGATTTTATTATTAGGAGCACACAGTTCAACTCTCCGACAGAGAGCGCTCTTGACTTCGTCTTATGACGGAAGTTCAAGAGACTTTAACTAAACTATATGCTTGATGCAAGGAAATGCAGTGGGAATGCTCTCCGATAGAGAGTGCTCTTGACTTGTGTTATGGCAAGTTCAAGAGACTTTAGTTCTTTGTTAAAAGACAAGCAGGTTGAAATAAGAACATAAAGATGATGTAGTTCAAATAAACAAAAAATGAGATGACTAAACTAACAATTAGTATCTACTTTGCAAAAAATGAAACTACTCTAAGTACTTGAAATAAATCTAAGCTAAGAACAAAGACACTCTTCCCCAAATGGAGAAGAAAAACCAAGTATGGGAGGCCTTATCCCACTTAGCCTTATTTCATTAATACTTTACAAGATGAGGGCGTTTAGCCCTTTGAAAATGAAGAAAATGACTAATCAAGAGAACTTGGAGCCTTATTGTGACTTGTACAAAGGAGAATGATTTTTTGAGATTGGATCCTCTTCTTGGTATAGTTTTTCATTTTTTCTCAGAATCTTTTGGATCTAGCTTTGCTTGCTCTTTCTTTGCTCGATTTTGCTCTTCGTTCACCTGTAAATAAGAGCTCTAAACAACAGCTAGTAAGAGTGTTAGGAAACCAAATTTTAACTTATGACTCAGGAAGATGAAAGTGAACAAGATGCCAAGTGGTTAATGAAATAAACAAAAGCCCAAAACAGTAAAACAAAACCAAAAAAAATCAGACCTTGGAAAAGAAAAGAAAAGCTTTCCTTTTATGGCTCAAAATGCACGTTTTTCAATGAAATGACTTGAAATTTTTTGAGAAAAAAACTTAAAGATTTTTTCTAATTTTTAGGTTAATTTCCAAAATTTGAAAATAGCAGAAAAATGTCAAAAAATCAGCAAAAAACAGCAAGCTTAAATTTGCACGCTTTTCGAGGAAAAGATGAAAAAATTAAAAAAAAAAAATTTAAAAAATTTTCTGATTTTTAGGCTAATTTCCAGAATTAAAAAATAGTAGAAAAATATCAAAAAATCAGCAAAAAAAACAGCAAGCTTAAATTTGCACGTTCTTCGAGAAAAGGTACAAAAAACTTTGAAAAAATCATTTTTGAAAAATTTTCGAAAAAATTCTGATTTTTTTAAAAAAATTCCAGAACTGAAAAATAATGAAAACACATAAAAACCAGCAAACCTAAAAGTGGAAAATTTGCACGTTTTTCGAGAAAATTCATGCACGTTTTCCAAGGCAAAAAGAAGTCAAAATATTGACTTTTAAGCACTAGTCTTGAAATTTCCAGCTAGCTGAAAAATATGCAAGAGATAGCGGGGAAAGAAAAGTGGCACGCAAAACAGTGCAGCAATTGGGGACAAACCCCAAAGTACTTCCCAAAACAGAAGTCTAGCAAACAAAAGAATGATGGATTTACAAATTTGAAATGAGACAAGGATCTTAGATCTAGTAAAAGTTAAAGATTGAAAAAAAAGGAGATCTAAACCCAAAAAGTAGATCAAAGTATGAATCTTTGATCTGCTTTAACCAATCATAATGTAAGATCTAGAAATGTGAATAAATTGAGAATACTTGAACTACTTCGAAAGCAAATCAATAAGATAAAACCTATAGAAATGTAGATCCGCTTTGTAGTAACCAATGTAACCAAGAGATTTTTTGAGGTTTGTAGTTTGATGGATAAGGCAAGCAAACCCTTCGTTTCTCGATTTGTTAAAGTAGAAGACTCCCTTAAGCACCTGTAGAATGAATGCATAAACCAAACAAGAGCTCTTGTGTTTTGGAGAATACCTGAAAGCCACAAAACTTAAGAGAAAAGCATAGATCAAATAATATTGTGCTAGATTGTTAGCCTTCTAATCACAAGATCATATACTTAAGAATCAAAAGAAATGAGCTAAGAATGGTATCACCTTGAACAAGATGAAGCATGGCACACAAATAACTCCCACATGGACCTCCAAAGTCTTCTTGCTTTATTCAAATTCAAAAGATATTACAAATTTCTCCAGAGTGTACTTGCACACATTCTCCATCCGAATAGAGCTAAAAGAGCCTCTATTTATACAATGAGATCAAGCTAAAACCCTAAAACCAAATCACATAACCTGACCGGCTCGGCACATAACTGAGAACCCAAACCTAAAAATGAAGAGCTGGGAGTGAGGGGAGGCCTCCACCTAGGCAAGGCACCCCCACTCCAACCCTAACCACTGCAAACAAGCCATAACTGAGCCCACACGTGTGGATGACACCCTCATGCTGAAGAGGGGCATGAATGATGAAGGGAGGCGTGAGCTGGTAGGTGAGGCCACAACTTAGGTATGGAGGAGCCATTGCTAGGTCTGGAGAGGCCACTGCTGCTATAATCTTCAGTCTTTACCTCAATCAAATCATCAAACCAATGAGTGCTCTCCATTTCATCCAATTCGGGAGTTTCGCTGGAGATGACAAATCCGTTAACTGAATATAACTTTATTATTCACTGACTGCTGACTGAAGCCGAGTTATGATAACTCCAATAATCATAAATGCCCATTGAGATGTCATTTAGCCTTTTATTTCGCTGAATTTGGATTAATTTGGAGAGTTTTAATTTTCTCCAAAATAATCATTTTTCAATAAATAATCATTTTTTCCCCAAAAATGACTTTTTTGAGAAAATGAGCGTTATGTGTCCGATTGATGATCTGAAAGTTGGATCTGACTAGCTGGCAGATCAAGAATGATTTTTGGCTTAAGGTTAGAGCCTTCAATCACTGAATTCGGGGTTCGGATGACCGACTTATCACAAATGGGATTTTTCCAATTAATTTATGGAAAAATTAATCAAAAAACTTAGGGAAATAATTAAAAAATTAAAAATTAATTTTTTAACCGGTCTGAAAAAAAAAAAAATTGGGAAAATTTTTAAAGGTCCTATTGACTTAGGACATGACCATGCTCTATTCTAACAATGCCTAGTAGCTTTATAAACACTTAGTTGGGCTCTAATAACCCCCCAAGGCCAGAATTCAAAATCTGGGAATTCCAGCTTTGGAGGAAGTGGGAAAAAACCTCGTCAATTATACCCGGCTATAGGCAAAGCATAATTGTCAAGGGCAAAAAATTCCCTGGAATACCTTAGTTGAGATTCTACGTCTTAGGAGACCGAACCACTCAAAATACCCTACTAGCACATTCTTTACAAACCCCACGAGGCCATGGTCAAAATTATTCAAATGAAAAACTGGCTAGCCAATATTGGCTAGACACAAAGGCGGATCATCTGATACACTGGAATCAAACATTTATCATGTTTGTCAACTGGCGACTCCTCAGCTAATCCAACTATGGTACAAATAAGTGGATAACAGGACCATGACTCAAAGGGGGAAGTGTTGAATTTTAGCATTAGCATGTATTCTTTAATTTTTGCAAACTGTAAGATAACAATAAGACAAGTGCAGTAGATAAATCAAAACATCAACACACTTGAACACAAGATGTTTTCACGGGGAAACCTTTAAAGAACAAAAACCCCAAAAGCATTAGTAATCGATCCCTTAAATGAGATGACTAAGTTTTTCGCTCTCAGAATTCTGAGATGAATGTTCTTCAATGATTATCAAACCCTAGCAAGCTTGAATAATTCCAAACCCTAGTAGGCTTGTTACATAGAGAGAGAAGATATACATGCCAAAGTGAAACTTCACTTTCCAGAGAAATGCAGACCTAGTCTGCTGTTAAAACCTTTTCCAGCTACCCAGATATAGTCTTATCACTGCCCAAACTGCCCCAAGCAAAATTATTGTTGCCCGAGTCTTTATCTTTTCTGCCTTAACTGTTCTGGGCTGATCAAAGTTACCTTGTTGCTGCTCGAAATTTGTTGTGACTGTCCATGAGTAGATTAGGGATGCCCGAGAGTGGATAACAACTGCCCGAGTTGAATACTGTCGCCCGAAACTGTTCTAAAACTGTCAGTGAGAAGAAAGAGGTTGCCCGAAGTCTGTTGTACCTGCCTAAGATTAAATCTGGGTTGCCTGTAAACTTTTCTTTGCTGCCCGGATACTCCTTCCTGCTACCCGAACCACTTCTGCGGCTGCTTGTGAAGAGGATAGGTCTGCCCGGAACTGGATGCAGCATCCCTAACTCTATTGTTGGCCATGAGGAGTGGAGAAGATAAAACCCTAGCTCGTGACTGTTGGTTGTGAATGGAAAGAGTGCTAGGGTGATGCCCTAGCTCTGCATTTGTTGTCCATGAAAGAGAGGAGGGATGCCCTAGCTGTTTAGGATAGTTACAAGGAAGAAGTGATGATTCCCTAGCTAGCAATCCGCCATGCTAGGGCACAACAATCAAACTGATCTCAACCTAGGGTGATGCCCTAGCTCTGCATTTGTTGTCCATGAAAGAGAGGAGGGATGCCCTAGCTGTTTAGGATAGTTACAAGGAAGAAGTGATGATTCCCTAGCTAGCAATCCGCCATGCTAGGGCACAACAATCAAACTGATCTCAACTTCTTGCAGAGAAACCAACGAAAGTCTTCTAATGGAGCAGTCACTTGTTGGAGATGAAGTGTTTCCAAATGAATGCCAAGTGAACTTCTTTTATATCCTTTCACTTACTTGAAGTGGTCCTTGAATCACGAATATAATATTAGGTTTTATCCTTTTATCTTTTTACTTTTACCTTTAGTGGTACTAAAGGTCTTTTGTATTTTCACTTTGACTTCTTAGTGGTCCAATGGTCCTTATGTATTTTTACTTTTACCTTTTAGCCTTCTTCAAGTGCCCTGAGGTCAGTGCAAGTGGTCATAGGGGTCCTTCATACCCACTCAAAGTACATCATCATAAATAGAGAGAATTACTAATGCTTTTATCTCAAACTCCTTGTGCCACCAAGATCGGGTACTAGGTGTCTTAACCAAGGGTAGCTAATCCTTGGAGAAGGTCACAAAGCCCACAGATCAAGGGTAGGAGTGTCTCACATGCCTAGACCCGGTCTAGGACTTATAGTGATGTCCTGGTAACTGACCAGGTGCCTCAGCCCTAGGCTGCTTCATTTAACTCAAGGTCAAATTCTTGGTAACTGACCAAGCTCCTCCATTCTCCCAGAAAATGGCCCTCAACCCTAGGCTGAGTCCCCCAATCCTAGACTGGCTCCACATCCTGGTACTTGCCAGATTTCTCCATTCAAAGAATGGCTACTCAGCTCAAGGCTGAGTTCCCCTAGTGCTGGACTGGTTCCACATCCTGGTACTCAGCCAGATGTCTCCATTCAAAGAATGGCTACCCAGCTCAAGGCTGAATTCCCCTAGTGCTAGACTGGTTCCACATCCTGGTACTCAACCAGATGTCTCCATTCTCCAAGAGAATGGCTCTCGATGCTGCTTAGGAAAAATCAACAAGAAGCACTTGAAGAAGCACATGAAGAAATCCATAATGAAGCTAAAGAAGAAATACATGAAGCATAGCGGCAACATGGAACCAAGGAAGCAACCAAAATCAAGCTTGAGGCGACAAGGAAGGAGTTGGACCCCATGTCCACATTTCACTAGGATGTATGGATGCTCATGCTTAGTACTAGTTAACTACATTGTTCAGTAGATCATATTATATGACCACCCCCTCCCATGTTTCGAGGACAAAACATGCTAATGGGGGATGGAATGTAATGTACCTATGGAGTATAATATGGGGTACCTAGGGAGGTACCCAAGGGGATAATACTATGTATGGAGGCAATCTCTAGTAAATAAGACCCATGGAGTAGATGTTGTGTGAAAAAACAATTGCTAGAAGGTTCCACCTACTAGAAAGTTCCTTCTCTAAAAATACCTAGAAGGTACTTAGGGAGGTACCCAAGGGGATAATACTATGTATGGAGGACATCTATAGAAAATAAGACCATGAAGTAGAAGTAGTGTCAAAAAACAATTGCCAGAAGGTTCCACCTACTATAAAGTTCCTTCTCTAAAAAGTACTTAGAAGGTTCCACCTAATATAAAGTTCCTTCTCTAGAGAGTACCTAGGAGGATTGATAGAAATTATATAAGAAGTAGAAGCAATACAATGAGGCGTCTTGTGAAGTATTGATGAATTATTTTGTAGCAAGCATGACTTGTGGAGTGATTCCTCCATAAGGAATAATTAATGGCGTTGCCCTAACTCAAGGGTCCTCTACATTATTGTGTCCCTCTTGTGTGTTTATTGTGTGGATCTACTGTGTTATTCATGAGTTCATTTCTATCTTCAGATATATTAAGGTACATTACAATGCATAAGCATGTAAATAAATATCAAAACAAGACTCTAGGGAAGAGTATTCTGTACAACTCCTTGCTAATATATCTTGAAAACTATGAAGCTCTTAAGAACTCACCGTATAATTCTTAACCAGGATAGTTGTTTCAAGTCCTAACTGGTACTCACGTTTGTAGTCATAACTGCACTAAAGCCACTGGGTTATGTTACTTTAAAAATACAATTAACAATTTCCCAAGTATATCAACTGACTACATTATGTATCAAAATGCTCACAAGCTATCATACACATCCCACTCTTAACTGAAAAAAAATTCAAAGCGTAAAAGGGAAATCACCTAACATAGCAGAGTTGCTCCTTTACTTCCCTCACAGTCTCAAAATCTGCAGTTCTATTTAACGCATATCTGAAAAGCAAGCATTCTTACAGCAGATTTCAATCACAGCTAAAGATAACTTGCTAACACAATTGCAAAATATGTGAGCAATATATCCTCACCCACGGCGAAGAAGAAGATCTAAAAGATACGAGGTAATATGACGACCAGCTATATTCATCCGTTTTGTGAGATGTGGAAAGGAATAGCCATCCACAACAGGCACCTGATGAGGCATTGAGAACAAAATAGTTTAATGACTTAGTCAGTCAACCTGGAACTTATGCCAAACAGAGAAATAACTAAGATAGTGAATTAAAAAGAAGCATTAACATTCACTTTTAAGTATGTCAAAAATTTCCCAAATTTTACATCCATGCAAAAATACATATGTTGATAACAGCAGGAAAGCACACTCAAACATTTACTATCAAATGCCCTTTATGGGTACTGTCAAGAACATTGAACAAAATTCCTCACCACATGGGTCACACCATCGCCAGAGTCTACAACAAGACCAGTCAATAGCCCTGCACACATTTTTTAAAAAGGCACATAAAATAAGATGTGTATCCACCTATTTGAGCAGTATAATTCAACATCATGTACTTTGATAAAATATAATTGCATTAGGTCTGTCAGTCTGTGCTCTAGCGGCAAATTGGAGTAGTTGTGAGTCGTGACAATGACCCAGGTTCAAATCTTGACAGGCATGCTCCTCCCCTGTGAATGGTTTGGTGGATGTGGCTATTGATTATATTGAATATCATTGATATAGCCTTCAGGCAGATTATTGTATGGTGGTGGGCCGGTGGCAAGGTGCCAGCAAACCCCATTCTTCATTTAAGTGTGCGAGGGTGGGTCAACCTTATTTCCAAGTTACCATCCATAAAAAATGGGTTCCCATCATTTTATATATATATTTCAATGTGGTTCACAACCCCAAAGAGGGGTTGCTATGTCCACGGGAAG
>LPNX011113752.1:294237-325442 GCA_001517045.1 Pseudotsuga menziesii | reverse complement strand
AGATCTTCAGGATTCAGTCCCCAAAAACAAATTCCCACTGAAAACCAATTTTCCTGTTAGGGACAAGGACAGGAAACCTTTCCAGCAGGATGTGCCCAACAAAACTCGGTTAGACGAGGACACTAGGAAAGACTTAAGAAGGAAGAAGCTATGCTTCACCTGTCAAGAACCATGGGTACCAGGACACAGGTGTGCAGGGAAGGCAAAGGCTCACTACATTGAGGTATATTCAGACAGTGATGAGGACGACTATGAGCAGGAGGCCACAGAAGAGGAATCACATCAAGGTGATACACCAAAGGGAGTCATTGCTACATTATCTGGAGTACCAACATTCCATACTCTCAGGGTCAGGGGAGTAGTACAGGGTCATAGAGTAGGAGTATTGATTGATGGGGGAGCCACCCACAATTTCATCGACTCCGCTTGGGTAGCCAAGAGAGGTATTCGGACCGAGAAGTTCGAAGGATTCACTATAGCAATAGCTGGAAACTCCAACATGGAGTGCAACTACTGGATCCCAAAATTGAATGTCGCCTTAGGTAACTATCAGATGACAGACTCTTTTTATGTAGTGGATGTAGCGGATACTCATGTGGTATTGGGTGTTTAGTGGCTTTATTCTATAGGGAAATACACTACAGATTACACGGCAATGGAAATGGAATTCCAAGGGCCAGACGGCAAACGAGTAGTTTTGAGGGGCATGAACACCTATTCCCCAAAACCGGTCTCGTCACAGAGGATGGAGGCAGTACTTCGACAGGATGATATAGAATGGGCTGCAGAATGTTTAGTCACCTTCAGGAATCCCCTAGAGACCAACACACAACACCCAAGTGACATTCAAGCCTTGCTACAGAAACATGAAAAGGTTTTTCGGGACCTTCCATCAGGCAGACCACCAGACCGAGGGTTTGAACACATCATCGAGCTAGAGGAGGGAACACAAGCAGTCATCACCACTCCGTACAGGCATCCCAAAAGGTACAAGGATGAGATTGAGAAAACAATCAAAGAATTACTGGAGCTTGGATATATTCGGCCCAGTTCTAGCCCCTTCGCATCCTCAGTAGTACTGGTCAAAAAGAAGGATGGTACACTACGAATGTGCATCGATTATCGAGCACTCAACAAGAAGACCATTAAGAACAGGTATCCCATTCCCAGAATTAACGAACTCATGGATGAGCTTCGGGAAGCCCAATACTTCTCCAAGATCGATCTTCGCTTGGGGTACCATCAGATCAGGGTAAGGGACCAGGACATCTCCAAAACAGCTTTTCGCTGTCACTATGGTCACTATGAGTTTTTGGTCATGCCCTTCAGACTTACCAATGCTCCAGCCACTTTTCAGTCATGCATGAACCACACCTTCAGAGCACAGCTACGTAAGTTTTTGCTCGTATTCTTTGATGACATCCTGATTTACAGCAAAACATGGGAAGAGCATCTGAAACACCTAGACGAAGCATTGAGTATTTTAGAAGAACATTCGCTTTATGCAAAAATGTCCAAGTGTGAGTTTGGCATGAAGGAAATGCTGTATTTAGGACATGTAATGAATGCAGAAGGAGTACAGGTTGACATGGAGAAAATTCGAGCTATCAGAGATTGGCCCGCGCCAAAAATAGTTACAAAATTGAGAGGGTTCCTAAGTCTGTGCACTTATTACCGACGGTACGTTAAGGGATTCTCCCAATTTGCAGCACCCCTCACAGATCTCACCAAGAAGGGGGCGTTCACTTGGACAGACTTCGCACAGAAAACTTTCGAGGAGATGAAGGTTATTATGAGTTCTTGTCCAGTTCTAACATTACCAGACTTCTCACAACCCTTTGTAGTAGAATGCGATGCCTCAGGGGAAGGGTTAGGAGCAGTGTTGATGCAGAATCATCACCCTATTGCATTTGAGAGCCGTAAACTGAAGAACTACGAGCGCCATTACTCCATATATGACAAAGAGATGCTAGCCATCTTGCATGCTCTCACAAAATTCAGACAGTACCTGGTGGGCAGTAAGTTCAAAATCAAAACCGATCATAACAGCCTCAAGTATTTCCTGGAGCAGAAGGAACTGAATGAGCGACAGCAGAAATGGGTCAGCAAAGTACAAGCCTACGATTTCGAGATCGAGTACGTAAAAGGTAAGAGTAATGTAGCAGCTGATGCATTATCCAGGCGTCCAGCCCCATTATCTCTCAGTAGTATATCCATGGATTGGAGAGCACTTCTCTTAGTAGAATACTCCAAAAATAAATTCGCTTGCGAATTATTGGACGGGCAAATTCAAGATGGCAGGTACAGGATTGTGGACGACATCATCTATTACAAAAACAGGATATACCTCGTTCCAGAATCCACATTGAGGAAAAAGATCATTCAAGCAGCCCACGATTCTCCTTTATCAGGGCATCAAGGTTTCTTAAAGACCTACAGGCAGATCAGAGAGAGGTTCTCATGGAAGGGTCTCAAGGGGGAAATCATGCAGCATCTCCGAGAATGTAGCATCTGTCAGCAGAACAAGATTGAAAACACCCATCCAGCAGGGTTCCTCCAACCACTACCGATTCCAGAATAGAAGTGGGAAAGCATCTCCATGGACTTTATTTCAGGGTTGCCCAAGGTCCAAGGGCGAGATTGTTTATATGTAGTAGTTGACAGACTGACCAAGTTTGCACATTTCTTCTCAATATCATCAGACTACTCGGCAGCTCAAGTAGCTAAGTTATTCTTCAAGGAGGTCTTCAGGTTACACTGGTTACCTAAGACCATTGTCAGTGATCAGGATAGCAGGTTCACAGGGGCCTTCTGGCAGGAACTGTTCAGATTGGTGGGGACCGAACTAGCTACTAGTACAAGTTATCATCCCCATAGTGACGGGCAAACAAAAATAGTTAACAAGTGGATCGAAGGATATTTAAGGAACTATGTAGCAGGGCAACAGCGAACCTGGATCAAATGGCTACACCTAGGGGAGTATTGCTACAATACTACCTATCACATGTCTATTAGGATGACTCCTTTTAAGGCATTATATGGTTACGAGGCCTTGGACTATGCAGATTTGGCATTTGGAGATAGTAGGGCTCCTAAGGCTAAGGATTGGATACAGGACAGTCAGGACATTCTGAAAATATTAAAGGAGAATTTACAAACAGCCCAGAATCAACAGAAGTTGTATGTCGACAAACATAGGATTGAGTGGAGCTTTGAGGTAGGGGATTTAGTATACTTAAGGCTCCAGCCTTACAGACAGTCCTCACTTAAGAAGAAAGGAGCAGAGAAGTTAAAACCCCGCTTCTATGGACCATACAGAATAATCAAGAAAGTGGGAGAGGTGGCATATGAACTAGAACTTCCACAGGAAAGCAAAATTCACAATGTCTTCCATGTATCTAATCTGAAGAAGACCCTTGGGCAACACATTGCTCCATCCACCGAATTGCCTCCTTTAGATGATGAAGGACTGCTGATACTGATTCCCAAACGAATCATACAAACTAGAGAGAGGAAGCTCAGGAACAGGATAATCAGAGAATACTTGGTTCAATAGAAGGAACTACCACCAGAGGATGCCACCTGGGAAGGTGAACAAGTATTGCAGCATCCCAGTTTGAAGTTGCTTGAGGACAAGCAATCTCAAGCGGGGAGGACTGTAATGTCCTCTTCCAATTAGGCCTTGAGGCCCAATACCACTAACCTATGTGATTCCTGTGGGTTCAAGCAGTTACTGACAGCTAGGGAATCAGCTAAGGACTGATGCCATCCATAGAAGATCTAAGGCATCATCATTAGGTCAAGAAGGGCCACCGGGGCCAAAGGCCACCTTCGTGCATGCCATCCAAGCATTATTTAATGATGCATGCACTCTTTCAGTCTCCATCCGCATGCATGCAAGTCAACGGCAAATTAGAAGATAAAGTGACCTAATTAGGTCAAAGATTAGGGTTTTTGCAGTTGAACGTTATAAATAGAGGATAAAGCGAAAGAAGACTTCACTTTTGATTATGATTATCTTGGGAGCTCTTGGATAGCCACACAGCAGTTGGGGTTGGAGACGGAGTCTTCAGCTAACGGGATTTCGGCAGTGAAACATCTGTCCTAGTCTTATTCGGGGTAAGCCATACAGGTTCACCACTTGTTCTTCATTCATTCATAAGTTATCCAGTATATGGTATAGATCGTTGCAGGGACACGTGTGCAACCGTAAGGAGGGGGTTTTCAGCCAAAAAGCCCTAATCAGTTGCTGGGCCTTCAGATCTCCGCTTTACTCCGAAACTCGGGCACCATTCTCATCATCAGCATCATACTCTGGTACCCGGTGATTATCAGATCCGTCCGTGCTCATCCGGAGCAGTTATCAGCCGTTTCGGGATCCCAGGGGCGTGAGCAGCTGTCTCACCAGAGCAAGTCGCTATCCTGCCTAGAGGTCTCAGAAATCCCGCATGTACCAGGCATTCTCTCCGGCACAGGAAGGCTATCAGTCCTGCAAATCGGCAGCTTCATCGGACACCTCCTTCACTGAAAGCGTCACCCTTTTCTGACTGGGGCTGTTGCTGCTGGGGGTTCACCGGAAGTAGAAGAGATCTGCCCATCTCCGATCCAGTTCGCGGTGCTTGCATACTTTCTCCGAAGCAGTCTAGCCGGCTTATCAGTGGTAAGTGTTCATTCTATCTCACAAACCCTAACCCTAATTTTTCCTATAAAATAGGGATTTTTGCATGGCAGTTTGCATGCCAAGTTGTATCAGCATATTTGCTTAGAAATAGAAAATATCGGGATTTGGGATATTACATCCTATCATTCACAAATCCTGCCTAATCTAAGTCTAAATAGCCACACAACCTATGCTCTGTGCTTCTTCCATATAGAATGTTGAAATCTGATGTTCCTTTTACATATCATAGCAGTCCTTTGATGTTATCTGTAGAAATTTTCAAAATTTAAGTTTTAATGCAACTTCAAAAACTTCACCTCATTCCTAGAGATTTTCTAGATCTAGTCCCTATGAATTTACAGCCTTAGGGCCGATCTAAAATATAATAAACAGCAGCAAGCAATGGGAAATATTTCATTTCCTTTTGTTGATGTTTCTCCATGGTTCCAGCACCAGGAAAACATTCTACAAATCATTCTCCCAGAGAGGTCATGTGAATTGAATAATGGTTGGTAGAGGACGGTCTCGTCGTTTCCCTTATTAGTCATGTGTATTGACTATGTGTCTGCTCTCGATTACAATGGATTCAAGAGGGAGACGAGGGGTCCAAGTTTTATTTTGACTTCCTAAAAAGGAAGGCTACAGCAGAGAAGGTGCTAGGGCTCCGTAGAGTGGATGGCTCCCTTGTTGAGAATGCGACTGAGATTCGAGGTATGTTTAGTGGTCATTTCCAAGCCATCTTTTCACCATATTCATTGTCCGATGGTGTCTTGGCTGCCCATGACGCTTGTTACAAAGTGGTCCACCACAAAGTTTCGACTGGCGATAGGAACAAATTAGAGCAAATTTTGACACGAGAAGAGCTACATGCAACTCTCATGTCTATGAAAAATGGCAAATCTCTAGGGTCGAAACTGTATTGGGGAGGACTTCTATTGTTTGGCAACTAGAGTTTTCTCTTCAAGGTGCCTCTAAGAGACACTTAATCAGGCGTTGATTTAGCTAATCCCCAAGAATGGGGCACGTGATTCCATTAGCGGTTGGTGTCCCATCACTCTCCTCTTGATAGCATATAAGATTATGGCCAAGGCTCTAGCGCTGAGGGTAAGAACAGCGGCTAGGCATGCGGTACGTCAAGAGTAGACAAGTTTTATGCAAGGGAGATTCATTCTGGATATGGTGGTCTCGGCTTGGGACGCTATATAGTGGGTTTGTGAGACAAGGCACTAGTGCATGATGCTTAAGATTGGTTTTGACAAAGCTTATGATCAAGTGGATTGGTCATTCATTGCAGAGATGTTGACAAGTTTGGAGTTTGGTCCCCAATGTGTTGGAATTGTGAACACAATGTTCTCCAATGCCTCTGCCTTTGTCGTTGTCAACAATGCTTTGATCCCCCAGATCACTTTACATCACTCTAACAAGTACAGATTCCCTTTGGGTCCATACTTATATGTGTTGACAGCAGCTAATTTGGGGTACTTGTTAGAGGTTGCTCGAATTGTTGGTTAGATTAGAGGAATTTCTCTCCCGGATGGTACAAAAATGAACAATAACCATTTTGTTGACGAATCCCTTCTCTTTGTTAGTATCAAGTAGGCTTCAGTGGACACGACCCTATCTTGTCTTGACACCTTTTTCCAAGGTTTTGATGCCATTGTCAATCCTCATAAAACAGTTTTTTGGTTGATTGGAGTTGACTCACCACCACTTGGATTCCTGAGGCTTGGTCCTTTATTTGGCCTAGGGTGATTGTTAAATACCTTGGTATTTCGTTTGGGACTGGTCTATCCCCAGTGTCTATGTGGGATCGGTGCCTACAAAAACTTCAAAGCAAGCTACTTGTATGGCATCACAAGGATCTTACTTTCATAGACAAGCTGATAGCAATTGGTTGTATTCTCCAAGCCTCTCATGTGTATTACTAGTCCTGTCGATTTCCTAGCAAGGCTCAGTTCAAACGACTAGAGCAAATTTTTCTTACTTACCTTTGGTTGAAGTATGCGGGGGCTAGAGGTTTACCCCTAGTTGTTGGGATGTCTACACTATCCCCAAGGATGAGGGAGGATTTAAGATTGATTGATGTGGCCACACAAGGCAGTATTTTGGTAGCCAAGTGGGTGGTTCAATGTCTTGAGGGTGCAACATCGTGGTAGGTTCTCTTTGGACACCAAATTCTAACAGCTTAGCACCAGGAAAGGATACAGGGCAGATTTGGCTTATGTGACATCATCTCCTCACCTTTTGTTTCAGGTTGGGGGCTCTACTATATTCAAGAGTATTAGGACAGCATGGAGGTTAGTGGTCGGGTTGGTTCGGTGGCAGTGGGAGGGCGACAAAGTTGTGTGGGGCATTGCCCCTCAACCAATTTGGAGTTGGTGGGATCAGGGGGCATGCATTGCAGAGTTGTCGTGGTTCCATGCGAGACGACTTAGTTGGAAGGGTATCTTTCATTGGCGCAATATTTGGGATTCTGAGACTCGTTCATGGAATCCATGGAGACCACTTGCTCAAGAGTTTGGGTCGTTGGCCTCGGATCGCCATGCGATAATGGACCTACATGCCTATCTCCTAGTGTCAAATTTGTTCAAAATGAACATTGGTATGCCAAGGCCTTTCTCGAGAGATTGGCAGTAGAGCTTTGGTATCTCGTTGTTGAAGTATGATTCTCATCGTATGTACATAACTCTTCATCAACATCATCCCCTTTCGTCGGTACTCAACGCAAGATGGGTTTTGTCAAATCCAGAGGTGCAGTGGATTTGTTGGCTTCACAGTATTTGATCAATGAGGCTTTCCTATAAGTTGTAAGTGTCTTCTTGGTTGGTGATTTATCAGGGGCTTTCGTCCAACGCTCAATTGGCTAAGTCTAGCTTCTTGGATGGCCTGTGCCCTACGTGCTAGAGATTGGAGAAGGTTAAGCACATCTTCTGGGACTGTAGATTTTCCAGAGACTGTTGGAGACTTTTGGAGTAGCACCACGAGCTATTCTTAAACAAACTTTATTGGAAAGGAGCTCTACCTGGAGATGGCTATTCCCTGGTATGGGATTAACTCTCCGATTTGTGGCATTGTTTGTGGATAGCTGCTTTGTTCATGCTATGGAAACTCAAGTGCAAGTATGCTTTTGATCAAGAAAATAATTTTGTTTCAGCTTTTATTGGGCTTTTGAAAGATGAGATACACCATCAGTTACTGGCCAAGGGCACCCGGTTAATCAAAGATGCCAAAAAGTTGAATCCTATTGTATATTTTGATTTTATTTCTGCTCTAATAAGCTTTAGGAAGCGGTTAGGATAGGAATTGTATATATCTTTCCACTACTAGCCTTTTTATTATAAATAAGTTTATGTGAACATAAGAAGTAAAATTTAATTTAAGAAAAAATTAATGGAGTGTCAAGCTTCAACTGAGAAATCTTTGTATTAAATGCTGAAGGCTATGAATCAAAATACAAACAGTCTTTATTTTCTAATCTCCCAACATACATACCTCGTATCTATGTTCTAAATTTATAATAGTATGGGGTTCTAAAAACAAGAAGATTTGTTATTGAGATGGCATCGCATCCCAGATCCCTGCTATTTGGAAAATTCATCATATTCTAATTAAAGTTTATGGAGAAGCATAGTTGCGAACAACCATGTGAGACTCAATATCTCTGCATTATCCCATGCACTTCATTACTGTCAACAGGGATAGTGCTTTGATCTCATTATGTTCATCTTGATTTGGTCCAGAGATTTCATGACATATACGTGCATGAAATCTCTCATTTCCACAAAATCTGAAACGCTTTCCATCCTGGACGTCGTCAATTACCTTCAACGTTTTGAAATCCTTTCCTTTGACCTGTAGTTTGATAGCCTTATCCTGACACCCCTGTTTGGTTTCTTCGACATCTTGAAGGTGCTCAAGCATTCCCAAGATGTCTAGAATATTTTCCAAGTGTCAGATCCTGATACATTATGTGCTACAATGGAAACCATAGACAGTTACAAGATCCTAGACTTCTTATAATAGGTAGTTGTTAATGTCTTCAAAATGACTTTTAACATTATCTATGTTACCAAATAACTGGAAATCATTAAAAAAATCAATCTTATTACTTTGAATGCTCTCCAATGCTATATCCTGCAGAAGTCATATGGAAATTGGCAAAATTGAAGGTAAAATGGTCAAAAGGAGAAAGATCAAATGCAAAAAGGGCTTAATTAACAGTCAAAATAACGTCAAAATGGAGAACCAACATCTCCCCCACGTTGAAGATGTTGCATGTTTCATGCAACTAATTTAGATTTCTTCAGGCAAGCCAAGATGTAGATTGTCCCAGTTATAAGAAACATGCCCAAAATGTTGCATAATGTCCTAGATATGTTTCAATATCAACCCATGCTACAATTTCTTCAAACTCATTTCAGTTTAAGACAACTCTATAGATTTTCCAAGCATGCCAAAGCAATGGAAAATAGAACTTGAATCCAATCCACTTGGTCCCATTTCTTCTCAAAAAATGTATGTATAAAGGTGTTCTGGAATCTGGTCAAAGCTACATGAAACATGGGATAAGCCATTAGATCCCTTTGTTGTAATGCCTGTGATAACAATTTCCATCTGATGTGAGGATATTAAAGCATTGATAGCATATCTATCACGAATTTCCTCAATACTCTGAATGGACATCCTTTGATTTACCCTTAGTATCCTGACCCTGCTAGAATCAGTGAAGAAGTTCTCATGATCCTTGATAACTACTTAAAGTATCGGATGTTCACCTCTTACTATTATCCCTAAGGAGAATTCACATTGTCTAAAGGAGTCCGTGTCCTCTTTCCATCTTATCTGATTTTGTAGGAATGAAGAGAAAGCTCTTATCTGTACATCTCCAACCAGAGGATTCGGGTTCCATCTTGTTTCCTCTTGTAGAAAGAAGGCAAATTGATATAATTCACATAGTACATTTTTCTCAGTCTTTGAAGAGACAAAGTACATACAAAGTCAAGGATGTTGTTTATCTCATACTATTCTCCTGCTGCCAACCTTCTAATTCTCAACATGGTCCATTGTTCATGTAAATACATAGAGTATACACTTGCAGGACACCTGCAAGATAAGGCTTGCAAAGCAAGTCCACATGGTCTTTGAATTTCATGATCCTTGATTCTCAATTGTTCTTTGATATCTTGCATTTTTATATCCACTTCCTTTCATTCAAATACTAAGCCACCTAGCTTTCTTGCATATTTTGAATCTCTCTTTTATAATGTTCCTTATAAATGATACATGAGTCATACAACTCCTCTTTTCCTTGCCATTGGACAGAAGTGAGATTCAGAGAAGCGATAGCAAGGTTATTGACCAGTATGTCGTCAAGGATCTCATTCATGACGTACTGAGCTACTTTAAGATCATTAATATTTAACTTTTCAGGCTTAGATTCAAGTTCAAGAGATAATTTTGTTTCATCACAACTATCAAAATATCTAAATTAGATTTTGGCGTTGCATAACCCTATTGCATCTTCAACTTGATTTTCAATCTTCTATTTTCATTCTTAATCCTCTAGTTTGGCCTATACCACTTCTTTGCTTGTTTACTAAGTAGCTTAAGCTGTGCTTTCATCTCTTCATTCTTTTCTCTTAGATTTCCATTCTAATCCTTTAGTAGTTCAGTTTTTGCTTTGATATGCCTATCTTATATTTCCAATTATGTGACTTGTCTCTTTAACTTCTTGATTCTTTTGTCTTTCTTTTTCAAAGTTGGCAAAGAAGAAGAAGGTCTATCAATTATTTCCTTTTCCACATATTCTTCTACAAATTATGGATAAAACATCTCTGGTTCTGGAGACTTTGGTTGGACTATCTCTGTTTCAAGAGAGTTTGGCTAAGGTATCTCAGCTTCTAGAGTGTTTGATTGCAGCATCTTCACTTTTGGAGGGTTTATAGAATCAATTTTAGAGAACCTTGTTGGCGGCTTTTGTGGTAAATTTCAAAATTTGCCTCTTGAACATTACTCTTCTCAAGGTTCTGTCCTACAACTTCTTGTTCTTTCCCAAATTTGTGTGTCGTGCTCCTTGTAGTTTGTCCTCCAATTGTCAGGGTTTCAGTGGAAGATGAACCCTTCCATTTTTTCTGCAATCCCCCGTTCAAACTAGATCCCCCAATTTTGTGTGAAACATAGATCTCTTGACAGGCTCCTTGACTTCTTGTAATTGTTTCATCTTGAAACTCTTTTTCTACTATAAAATGTGTTATCATCTAAGTTGCACTTAGGGGATTTCCAGTGAGCTGCCATAGTATTGAACAAGTCAATTGTTCATTGTCAATGCTCAGAAGTTTTGTGGTTACATCAAGGCCAGTTGTGGTCCCCTTTTTTTAATAAAATGCATGTTCATACCCCTTGGGGGCGTTGTAATAAATGCTCTAACACAACAAACTTTTTGTAAAGGACTTGGCTATCAGTCCGATTATTCCAAGGTGTTTTTTCCCTTGTCAATTATGCAATGTTGAATAAGCAACGTATAATTTTCGAGTTTTTCATCGCTCCTCCAAAGCTGGAATTTTGTCTTGGTGGTTAGGCCTTAGGAGGTTATTAAAGTTCAGGTGTCGATGTATATAAGCGTGTTAGGCATCGATATTGAGTTGTATGGACATGTACTAGGTCCTCCTGGAGTTTCGTCTAATTCCAAGAAAAAATATTTTCCCGTTTTTTTAAGCCTTTTAATGATTTAAATGGAAATTTTCAAAATGTAAAAAAAGTGTGATCTAGAGTCCGTTTTTTGGCGTGTTTGGGCTTGTTTTCAAGCTCAAAGCACCTCCTTCACCCTAGGACCTACTTTTCTCATGCTCCGGGTGACTAAATCATCCAGTATGGCGTTATTTCTCCACCGGTGCGACGAAGTTGCCAAAAAATGCTAAATTATGATGAAATGCACCAAAGTCAAAAATTGAAAAAATTGAAAATTAATATTTTAAAGGTGTGAAGGTGACATGGCATGTGGGCCATATTGGTATGTGACCCTCTTTCACATGATGGCAATTAAAACTTTGGGTAAAAGTGGAGTTTACGAATTGTTTAAGAGGGGGATGACATCACCCACATGGGACTCACGCAAGTACCAAGCAAACTAACAAGTGGATGAGGGTGGACCCCTCTCCATCTCATGGTTTCTAAACACTTTGGTTATGTGGTATATTATATGTACTTCACACTTTGGTTTTTTTTTAAAAGGTAGCAAATCGTCATGTTGGAGGGTGACGTCAACCAATAAACACTCACGCTAGAGTCCATGTGGGGGTTGCGCTAGAGAGTAAAGGTGGACCCCTTCCTTTGTTTTAAGTGATTTAATTGCTTGGATTATAAACTTTGTAAAGATATGATATGTTGCATCCTCTAAAAGCATGCGAATGGGATGGTGAGGACTCGCATGTGATGGAAAGAGGTTCACGCCAACCTCATCAGGCGAGTGGGTTGGTGAGGTGGTAGGTGTGTGAGGTGGCGGCTATTGAGTGGATGGGTGAGATAGGTGAGAAAGGTGTCATCCATCTCTCCAGTTCCACTCACTTTAACTCAGATCAACTCAGTTCAACTGGACTCTTTCTGTCAGTGTAGGTAGCCCCCCATGGGGCTGGGGTTTGCTATAAAAGCGAGGCCTTCTTCCTCATTTAGCACGGATGGAAGGAACCTGTTAGCACTCCATTTGAAACCGTCGAGTTATGGGCTTGGAAGGATTCGAAAAGGGTCCTGTTCAATGAAGAATTATACAAACACCCCTAGGTTATCCAATTGACAACTTCTGTCGACTAATACCATCAGATGGAGAAGAGATCTCGATCTACAGAGGTAGATCCTTCCAAAGGTCAAGACATGCAACAGCGAAAATGAGATAAAAGGGTGTCATAGATCAACGATCCAGATTCACAACGGAGAAGATCAACGATGGAGCATGGTTCCACAGGCCAAAGATGCGAGGAAATATTTAAGTTTGGTATTCGCGATGCCTGTTAAAGGGGATAAACGATGAAAAGCCGAGATCAAGGCGAAGCCCGATCGATGGCCTGAGGCGATTCCGCTGGGCAAACGTGCACAAAAGAAAGAGTTTTTCCAAATCGCGAAATGGATTAAAAGACGGAGATATCTGACAGCGGAGATAAGAGTATGAGCAGATCTACGGCCATAGATGATTTCGCGGTCCAAACTAGCACGGATAAAGTCGCAATTCCAAATCGCGAAAAGTGGTACTGGCTGCAAAGATCAATGGTCACAACAAAGGGTTAAGATTGATCAACGGACATGGAGGATTTCACATCTTGAAAGTGCTCGCTCGATTAGACAAGGGAAGATTGGCCAAATGTTAACATGCACACGATCGGACAGTCCCGATGAAGGCTGATCATGATTCGACGGCTGAAGTTTAAAGAAACATGGACGACGGATGTGAAAGGCGCCCAAATCGAAGGGTTGAGAAGGTCTCAAGGCCGTAGGTATCACATCCATGACAGACCTGATAGTAGAGGAGACGGTCCCACGCATGATTTGCCTCTCGACAGATTAATTGATTCCCCGGACGCCATTTGTAGCATACGTACAGGAGAAATCATCCCTATGGCGGAGCCATATCACCTAAAGACGGGCAACCTGTGGTTTGGCATGCGGAAGTAAGGAAGGAATTAAGGAAGGCAAGTGTAACGAGGGAGACCATTCTGTTTCCTACGTCACAGGAGCGAGGGAGTGTGAGAACGTCCTCTCCATGTGCTTTGCAGCATGGGGTCGACTACACAGGGTGACACCCGAAAATATTTCCCGCAGCAGATAGTAAGGTGTCGTAGCCGATGAAGCGACGTGACTAGGTCTCCAGCAGGTAAAAGATCACTCGGCTCATGCCCTCACACATGTCAGCACCGAGACACTCAATGACAGAATGTGCAGGAATGCTGACCAGTCATTGCAGAGTCCAGTCTCTCAGCCTTATATATATAACACCATCTTCCAAAGCCTTTTGTAATACCAAGAATGAGCTAGCATATTTTCAGAGCCCGAGGTTTCGTTTTGTTGTGAGTCCATAGAAGTTCAAGAAGTTGGCAATGGAAATTTGGTTCGAAAAACTTGTCCGTCTAGGTGTGTTGATGGTGGGTGAGTCAGTTTCTACACTTACCCGTCGCCTTGGTTTTCCACACCAAGGATGACACCAGCCATCGGGGCGCAGACGTGAAGAATTTTGAGAGATATACCTGTCTTCAGATGTCCACACCTCCAGTGGCGCATTGCCTGGACACTCATGTCCCATGGGTGTTTTTCTAGGAGCCCCTGATACCATCACTGCCTCCAAAGCCTCCACACAAGAAGACAGTCCCAGGTTGCCCTCTGTGGGAGCAGTTGTTCGAATGGGAGCATCAGGGATCCAATGCCTGCACAACCCTATTTGTGAATTCCACTTGCCAAAAGTGATGGGGCTGGTGGAGGTACACTCCACCGTATTGCCTGTGGGAAAGCCCACCTCACAGAAGGTGAGGAGTACAAGAATGACAAGCCACTGCAGAGACTTGCCTTAGCTAGAAGCAATACGACCCTTCTTCTAGACCTCACGTCTAACAATATTACCTGGAGAAGGAGGGGCTGCAAAGAAGGTTGGGGCAAGGAGGAGGTCAAACACACACCCTACGGCGTGGCCTGCAAGAGAACCTTCCTCATCGGAGGTAGAGAGCAATACAAGAATGATAAGCCACTCCAGAGGCTTATCATCATCAAATGCATGGCCACCCTTTTTCCATTCCTCTCCAATAACAGCGTTACCAGACAAAAGAGGAGCTGGGAAAATGGCTGAGCACCGAAGCGCGGGTTTTATTGTAAGCCTTTGAGCACCACGGTTTGAAGAAGACACGCCGGTCAAAGGAAGCAGAAAGGCACGTTAGGAGCAGTCTGAGTCAACAACAGACCACTAGCAAGCGATATAACGATCGTTTTCATACCAAGTTACCTGAATGAATAAAGCTCTGCACTGTCAATCCAATTACCATGCGCGGCAATTCCATAATGTCTGTTAATATTTGTAAATCGTGGCAATAGTACCACACTCTAAACTGTTAGTGTCTGATTGTGACTAAAAACAGTTTCCAGGTTTTGTTTCGGGGATTAGTCTCAGGTCTAAGATAGTATAAATATACTCCCGGTAGAGGGAGACGGGGGTTGGTTGGGAAACTTTCAAGGGCCAAGGCTCTCCATTGTAATCTGTTTCTGGCTTTCCGTGATGTGAATAAAATTGCAGAGGAAGGATAACTCTTCATGGACGAGACACCTACGTCGTCTTTTCTTCCAATATGTAACTTCCTTACGTGAATGTTTATCATGTTTTCATTCCAGTTTGTTATTTGCTTTCATGTTTGGACAGTAGTGTATAAGGACCAGAATTCATCCTGTATGCTCTCGGCCCTTTGTTTCAAACATTTTTAAACAATTTCTTCTAAAGTCACGCAGAATTCATCTTGTAAATGCTCTGCGTGATGGATTGTTTCCTCTCATCCACTAATCACCTGCTAAATATCTCATGATTGAAAGATGGGCAATTACCTTGCCTCTGTCTATAAATTTCCACAATTTTTTACCTCCTGCAACATGTTCCATACCAGGACTGTCGACTCCATTGCCCAATCGTCCCCCTCTCTGATCATCCCACCTACTCCTTATAACAACATACCTGCCCCATTCAGGAATCTGACCTCCTGACCATTCTCGATTGAATATCTTGCGTGAGCAAATTTGGTAAGTAAACGAGAGATCCCTCTCTGACTGTGCTGGGCCAGAAGCACAGTCTAAAGCGGTTCTGCTGTTACCTGGGAACGAGCCTTCCGCAACCTTTGGTTCAATCCCAGTGCTAACAGAACCTTTGCTCCTGTATGTACTATTGTTGTATTGTTGATGAATAAAATTGAGACTTTGGAGGTCCAAACTATGCAAGAACTTTCATGGATGTGATGTTGTACATGTATTATCGAGGTGAAATCTAGCTAGCTGTAATTTTGCTTTCTTCAAATTGTAGATATTTTCTAGCATAGAAGGTTATTTCTAGTCCATTGGGCAAGCATTTGAAGACCCAAGTTGCTTGTTTATGTTGTGTTAATTGAGATCGAGAGTAGTAGACTGTAGTCGAAAATATTTATACTCTTCTTATTTCTCCTAACATAATATACTAGATTAATCTCTTTTGTTGAGGGTGATTGTAGCTTGACAAGTCATCTAGGTTGAAGGAGATCCTGAGCTCGGTTGCATCTTGCTCTCCTTCAATGTATTGTTGTGGATCTAACTAATCTTGCGATTTCAGACACTTTTTTTTTTCTCAAAACAAAGATTCAGCGGCTGGGGTTGAGGCCTTCCACCTCATGAAAAAAAAACTACTATCTTTTTCTAGTTACCTTTGTTTTGAAAAGTTGCAAGCATAGATCTAATCCTCAAAGTTAAATATTTTTTATTTCTAATAGGTTTGTGCATGACATAGATCTAAAAGTCACTTATTTAGCATCAAAAGGATTAGATCTAGCATCATTTTCTTAGTATTTGAAATACCAACATTTTTGTAAGTACTAAGTAGTGTAACTTTTTAATGTATTTTTGCATCTAACCCACTAACTTTGCTTCATTAGCTTGCTGGTTTTTAGCAGGTCGGAGGAAAAAGAGAGGGAGGTGCTGCCGAAAAATCGAGTATTTCGCCATCTGAAGCACCCATGATCCATCTACCTTCCCTCTCCTCCATTCCTTTTTTTCCCCAGCACTTGTAAAGCCTCTTCTGACCCATTTTTCAAGGGCCAAAAGAGGGTTTTCCCTTTTAAGCATTAATGTAATGTCCTCTTTTAATTAAACCACACTGAGACACCCGTTAAACTATTTTATTCCCATAGGTTCGAGCAGGTATTAAAGAAAGGGAATAACTGAGGACTAATATCACTGGGAGCAGAAAGGAACATCAATTCAGTATTATTAAGTCATCAGTATAGTAAACAAGGCCATCAGAGTTAATATCATAAAGCATGTGGAGCATGCAGGCCTTACTTCTTCAATTAAGTCAATGAACAATTAGAATTGCATGCATGCAAAAAGTAAAGTACAAACCCTAAAAGTACACACTAAAGCTATATAAGAAGGGTCATTGAACCAAAAAGGCATCCATGATTATTATTGTTGAGTTTAATTTCTAGAGCGACAACAGCCAGTGCAGCAGCAGCAGTTGGGGTTGGAGACGAAGGTCTTCAGCTAACAAGGGGTTTCAGCAACGAAATTTATCTGCCCTAATCACTTCAAGGTAGATCATCTTGATCTATCACCAGTTCTTCACCGTGTTCACTCACCTTCAGTGATTTAGCACACAGAAGGAGTTTTATTGCAGGTTCACGTTTTCAGCTGGGGATTAGTTGGAAATCTTCAGAGTAATTCACTGGGACCCAGAATCTCATCTTTCTTCCTGCATGTCATCACTATCCTTCTAAGCAACTTCACCACACTCTATTGGGTGATTATCAGTTTCCTGTTTGCATACCTGGAGCAGTTAACAACAGAAACGTGGGTGAGGAGGATGTGGGCACTTAAGATCCAGATCAATTCGCTAGGTGCCTAAAGGGAGGCAAAACCTCTGCATGTGCCTTACAATATATCCGAGAGGGTTAGATCACCATTCCGACAAATTTCCAGCAGAAACGGACATCTCGTCCTCCAAAAACGTCAACATCATTCAGAAGGGGGAACACTTGTAGCTGGGCGTCAAACAGAGGAGAGTAGCGCCATCTTTACGGCACACATTGCATGCATCATATCTCTGGAGTACTATCAGCTTACTTATCAATGGTATGTGTATATCTTCTTCCTGAAAGTCTTTTCTGTAGAATCTCTCCAGATTAGCTATATTTTAGGGCCATTTGGCACAACACTTTTGCATGCACATTTTATTCAGCTTTTTGCACATCATTGTGTATGAACAAACAACATAGTAGCAAAGTACAATAGAATATCAGTTGGGATATTACAGAGGTGATGCCAAAAAATCGAGTATTTCGCCATCCAAAGCACCCACGATCCATCTACCTTCCCTCTCCTCCATTCCTTTTCTTCCCCAGCACTTGTAAAGCCTCTTCTGACCCATTTTTCAAGGGCCAAAAGAGGGTTTTCCCTTTTAAGCATTCTTGTAACTAATTTGAATAAAGAGAAAGTGGGATTACGGCTCCCACACCCTTCTTCCCCCATTTGGGGGAAGCCCATATCTGTACTTGAAGTGGTGTGAATGTTTTCTATAGGTTAGTTTTATTCATTCTAGATCAATAATCGCCTCATTCAAGTTTATAATTTATTTTAAAGTAACAAAATACTTACCCAACCTTGTTTTCCCGAATACGACATCCAAGCCGGAAAGATATTCTTGGCTATAGTAATTTGAAAAACTTATATTTGTGCATGTTTACTTTATTGCAACACAAGCACACAATCCGTCCTTGAAGGATTGTATATATTACTACATTCATTAATCACTAAATAGGAACAAACATTTTGCCTTTATCGTGTATGTTCTACCCCTCGCGTCTTAGTCTGACACTTGGGGATATCAAAAACGATTTCGTGCATTCATTAATCCCTCACATCTAATTAATCAATTCACATTAATAAAAGTTACAACCCTTCAAACATTACGAAAATCTGATGTAACGAACCTGAGGAACAGTGGACAAATAATTCAGGGAAAGCGGGAACAACTAGAAAGTGACTGTGGAGTCCCGTTAGGCTACATCCTTGTTGGTGTAGTGTTGAACACCCCCCCACGACTCCATCTAGCCCACATTTTCCCGTGCGAAGCCACTCTTCTCAGAATTCAGACATATTCCCAGTACCTCGCGGTATATTGGGAATCCCCTTTCCCCCTTAACTCACTCGTCATTGAATAAGTTAAAACTGACCAAGTACACTGCAAAACATTTCTGATTTTCAGCAGCACTTATTTAATTTGACTCCATTTTGGCACTGGTTTAATTGGTATCCTTACTTTTGTTTTCAGTCATATCATGTTAGGAATGCCATATCTTTTTATGCTATCGAACTAAACTATAAATTTACGGTATCTTGTTTCAGTGAATCACTTATAAACTCCTAACAACCATCTCATCCATAACTTAATAAAATCTAGAGCCTTAGCAACTATTTAATAGAGACTACCCCCCTTGCCTCCGTTAGGATTGGCCTAAACGGAGGAGTAAGGATCAGGTGACAACACCTGACTCGAGACTTTCCCCCAAGGACACTGCGAGCAGCTTGAAGATTGTTGGTGCGTTCCCCCCAGGTCATATAGGCCAAAAAGGCCATGGAATGAAATGATGGCCCTAATGAACTTGGATCAATCTTGATGTAGTCATGATGCCTAAGTTGAATAAGCACTCTCTAAACAATTCACCCATTTGTGAGGCACTGCCATTCCTTGTGTTGTTGTTTGTCCGACATTGGTCATAGTGAGTATTCCCTTTCCATTATCCAAAGTGTCATGATGTTGAGTAGGAAGTCATCATTTGCCTTAGCCTTGTCATTTTCACCCTTCACCCTTCACTAGCAAATTGGCTACAACTATGAAGTGAGTATAGTCTTGAAAGTCTAAGTCTGAGTAATAATAAATAAAACCTTATATATGTATTGGTTGATGTACCGCCAGTGAAATGAATGCTACATGTTGTGATTGTTACTTGAATGAGTTGTAGAGCATGTCTTATCCTTTTACACTTGCAGCAGATGGATGACAGTCCGAGTTATTATTGGTGTCTGATCAGTTACAAATGGTTATATTGTTTATTGGATATGATTGATGATCGGATAGAGACCTATGAGTGGTATGAGTATACACCTTAGATGGATTTGGACTCTCTGAGTCTAATGAGACAGTTTATCTCCAGTTTCGGGCACTTGTAGATATGATCAGGCTCATTTTGCCTCTCTGATGCAGTTTTTCTTCACAGGTTGATATGTTTGAGCAGGGAGATGTTTTAGTTGGATCTCCTAGGGCGTTGTATTGGCATAGGGGGGTGCAGCCACTTGTTTGTACCATTGTACTCCCATCCCAGAGAGCCCGGTGGGCTCAGTTTGACAACACAGGAACCCTAGGAGGCTGTTTTGGCAAGATCACGTTCCCTGAGGCAGATTAAAAATGATTAAATGGCTATTGAAGAAATCGATTTGGGCTACTAAGGTAAAGAAATGGCATGGGATGAGTCACAATGATGAGAGTGATGTCTTCCACACCTTCTCCAGCAGTTGGAGCACCTGATTGGGCCCACACCTATTTTTGGGCATTTTTATATTATTTTTTGGAGCTTTTGGAAGGCTCACGATTTCCTCAAGAAGGCATAAAGTCAAAGAATTAAATTATTATATTATTTTATTGTGCCATGGGGACACCCAGAGGGAGTTAGTGAAACACTTTTTGGACCCACCATGTGCTTCATTTATTTCTTATTGAGTGGGTTACCTTTTTATGGGTGGTTTAGTCCACTTTGGTAAATTATGGTTATATTGATCCATGTGTTATATGTTGAGCTCATCTCAACCATTGATTAGAACATTTCATCTTTTCATCTTAGCCACTTGTTTTGAAAGTGGTTAGGATTCGGTTATGATTGTGGTTCTCTCATTTCTATTTAAAGGAGGGAGCTTCTCATTTGTAAAGGGTCTTTAGCTCTTGGGTCTGAATAATAGAAAGACTTTTTTGTGGATATTTTATGGATCTGCTTTGCATCTGATGTTCTCAAATGGTGATTGGATAATTTTCAGCTTCCTAGCATTGTGGAAATTCTTGTAAAAACTATATTTTTTTGCTATCATTGTTTTGCCTACAGGAGGGCGTTTTGGTCAAAGCGTTTTTGCAGGGGGGCCTCAACTCGCTTGGTTTTCTTCGTCTTGGATCAAGGGGTTTTCATTAGTTTCATTGTGATCTATAATTACTTCGTTTTACTTTCTTGTAGCATTCGGTTTCTTTATCTCATATTGGCAAATCTGATATTGTTGACGTTTTCTCATGTAGGATAGGGGGCGCATTGGTGGCTTGTGGCTTGCATCATTCATAGAAATCACTTGGATCTTCCAGAATTGATCGAGATAGCAAAGATCATCATTGTTAAAGACTTCTACAAGCATTTCCAGGTAAGATCTAACAGGTAAATCTCTTCTCTTCAGATCTTATTCTATTGTACCTTGCTTTACTTCACTTTTTTCTGAAAAAACTCTTAATTCTAAAAACCCTAAAAAGCAATAAATCTGGGAATCGTCCGATCTTTGGCCAAACCATTTCTGGGTTTCATAGATCGGGCCTCCCCTTCACTAAATCTACTGCAACGCTGGTCAAACTCCTGTTGGTTTGACCTAGATCTGATTTTTAGCCAGAAAACTACATAACCCCCCCATTGAAAATTTGACCTGCTAAGGTTTTGATTTTTTCTGAATTCTGACTTCACAGACAGATAGATCGGATCCCACACAGTCCAAATCAACCCCAACGCTGTCCAAATTCTTGGCAGTTTGACCTAGATCTGAGTTTTTGACTAAAACAGCCCTAGCGCCCTCATTGAAAACTGGACTTTCCCGGATTTGACTTTTTCTGAAATCTGACAAGATAGGCTGATAGATCAGGGCTTAAGCACTCTAGAACACCCCCAACACTGAGCTAGTTCTTTCCGGTTTGCCCTAGATCTGAAAAATTGGTTTTCAACCCCCCTAGCTCCCTCATCAGATTTTGACTTTTCCAGATCTGATTTTTCTGCTAATTTTCTGATTTGGGTTTGTAGATCAGGTTACCCTGACCTCATTTCTCCTTCAACGCTGAGTTGTTAGCCGCCAAGTGACCTTAGAACTACAGATCTATTTCTCCAAGCCCTAGTGCTAGCCCTACATTGAGCTGGTTTTCCTGTAACCTGACTTTTCCGAGCTAACTCCTTTCTGGGTTCATAGATCAAGGTATATCCCAAGTGGGTTCACTGAAACGTTGGGTTGATGCTGACTCCATTTCCCAATGCACATAAGGCACTGATCTCCTAGCTAGCGATAGCCCTAACTTGACCTCACTCCCATTCCCTTTGCCAACACTCATTGATAACTCAAGTTACCTACCTTTCACTGAGTCTGTCTCCTTGGTACTAGACAGTCCCAACTCTGTCCTTGCTTACCCTGTCACAGTTGCGTTTCCCAAGACAGTGGTCATCTCCATCAGTTGCTAGTACCTAAACCCTAGAGCTAGGGTTTCCATCTACCTTGCACCTTACATACTTTAAAGCCCCTTTTGATCTATTCTGGTGTCTAGGTCTGATCTCTCCTGTCGGGAGCAGATCTGGGTCTCCCCCATTGTTGTCTTGGACTAGGATAACATAAAGTGAAGGCTGCCTTGATTGGCGTGACAACCATCCATTTGGGAGTCTAGGCAATCATGGTTCCACCCCTTAGTTGCTTGCCCCTCTACCATCCATCCTGGATCCACTTCACACAGGCAACTACAAGGCGGGTGATAACAATTACCTTTCCCGATCTTAGGTGAATATATTGTAGCTCCAAAGGGGTGATCATATAAGTTGGAAAGGTCTGTAACTCAGTGTTGTAAACAGGTCGAGCTACCTTATTATTGGGGTTAGGAATTGATTGGGCATGTAATTGGGTAGGCCTTGGAGGAGGTTGATTTGTCAGCAGCTGCAGCTATTGTGGTTGTGAAGTTGATTGTTGTTGAGCTTGGTGGAAGATATGGTTGTTAAGGCTGTGAAGGATATTGTGGAAAATGTTGTGGTTGTGAGGGATAGGATTATATAGGCATGCTCCCGTTAGTAGGTCCTCAGCATCCTTATTGCCAAGGTTGGTTTTGGACAGATTGTGAAGGCCATGCTTGCCAAGGCATAAAAAAATTCCAATTTTGAGGTGGATATTTTTAACTAGCATAATACGAAGTAAACTGTTGTACACGGTCCCAAGTCGTACCTAGTGCTTGTGGTTGCCATGATAGTCTTGGTGCTACTGAACAAAGTTGCTCTATTACTTCATTATCTCCTTGGTAAACTTCACAATCCCTTAATGAATGTTTCTTCCTACACTTGGAACAAAAAATAGGAAAACTTGCATTCTTTTACTCTTGTCTTCTTTTAGTTTGCAATGTATCTAACTGAGAGCTAAGAGTACCAAGGATATCAATTTTGAAATTTTCTAATAAATTTCCAAGTTCAACGTTTGTTATTCCTCCTGTTGTTGATTTGGTGACTATTATCACATATTGTTCAGATGGGACCTACCTCCCATTTTGCCAAAGCAGGCTACAATTTTGAGTCAATCCTTATAGTGGATGTAGTTCCCTATCAGATAGTATCAGAGGATTTGGGGATTATCTCACTTTTCAGGAGATAATCCTATCAGGTGCAGTGGCAGATCATCAGAGGGGTTACCTTTGTCATTATGGATCCCTCTTCATGCCATACCTTGTCATACACTTTAAGACTTTGGTACAGTGGACCTTCATGCTTATGCTTATATAGTTGAGATCTCATTTTCCTTGGCCCTCCAAAGTCAGCAAGTGGATGCCTTGTAGTTGTAGTTCAGATCAAGTATATGGTAGAGATATAATTACGGATTTCGCAAGTTTTATTGATAGACTGACTTATGTTAGACTTTGACATGCATAGGTGATCATGTGATTTTATTGGTTGACTATGAGTGGGATTTGTGCTTGGTGTGGTTTAGGTGCATTAGTAGTAGTTCCATGCACATATTCTTGTTGAAGTTGATTACCTGTGTACTGTATAGATCATCACCCCTCTCTTGGTTTTGTACTTAGCCTTTTCCCACCTGTCCATCTTGTCCGCTTGTTACAAAACTCCTTTGACTTGCGTTGCCGCCTAATTCACGCCTCGGGTCACGTGGCAGAAATCTTCAAGCCACTGGATGCGACGTTGGGGGAAAGCAAAAGTCAAGTGTTGTCACTTGATCTTGACTCCTTCGTCTAGGCTCTCTCCTAGCGAAGCCAAGGGGGGCAGTCCCTAGTAAAATAATCTAAGGTTGTTTAATCTATGAAAGCAAAACAATTAGTCTAGGAGATGAAATGATATAAACACTGAAACTAAGACAATCTGCAGATAAATTATATCACCAACATGTAAAATGATATCCCATTCAACACGTCAATTGATTTAAATATCCAGAAAATAAATATACGATACAATAAAGACCAATGCTGATCCACAAAATACATCATTCGTGAATCCATCATAGCCATGGATGCTGAGATCTACAGGGAATTCAAGCTTACGCTTGGGCCTGAAGTCACCATCTCAAACTATTGGAGGCTGAAATTCATTTTAGCCAGAGCTATGAGAGAACGGGAATGCTTTGGGGATTATGTGAAGCTCACTGTAAGCACCTTCAAGGAGGACGCTGAGCGAGGTCTGGTCCATATAACAGATCTCATGCAGCTCTCGAAACCACCGTTCCAGCGCGCCAACAAGGACACCAAAGAAGCCGGCACCAGATAACTAGAAATCATTAACAAAATCAACCTTATTACCTTGAACACTCTTGAATGCTATATCCTACAAAAGTCATAAGGAAATTGGCAAAAAGGAAGGTAAAACGGTCAAAAAGAGAAGATGAAGTGCAAAAAGGGCTTAATTAACAGTCAAATAATGTCAAAATAGTGTCAAAATGGAGGACCAAAAGTTTTATTACTCCAACACAACAGAAAATTGAAGATATTTTGTATACCCTATCTTCTATGCACCAAATGCACATGAAAATAAAGGAAGCTAACAAAAATTAAGAACAATTTTTATGTAAGTCTAAAATGATATAAAATAAATCCATTTGTTGCTCAAATTGAATGTAAGAAATAATTAAAGTATCTTAGTCAGTCCTCTTAATAAGGGTGATATATGACAGATCAAGGACCCTTTGTCTATCAGTGTTTTGGCCGCAACAAGATTATGACACTGGTGTAACATGCAATATAGCTCTATTTTTTGGAACTCTTAGTCAACAATCCCGTATCTTGTAATTAGTCATAGAAATGAATATGAGTCGTGACTTTTTAAAGGAATACATTAGGATAATTTTGCACCATTCAATTGTGGTTTGTAACATAGTTATCAGAACTGGACCACTGATCAAACCGGCTATCCCCAGAAATCGGAACCAGACAAAAATTAGAAGGTTAAAAAATGGATCACAAAACCAGTTAACCAAATTGTACATAAAATATTCAAATTCTGGAAAAAATAAATATATTCATGTGCATCCATGCGAATTAAAATCATTATAGGCAAATATGCAAAGTTTCTCATGTAAATGGCAAGAGTGCATACAACCAAATTAGCATTGAGTGCAATCTATATCTGAACCAAAGTACGTTTATAAATAGGCTATAAATGGTCTCTACAATCAAAATATAAGCATATAAGTATAGTCTAGACTCTAAACTCTAGACTCTACAATCTAATCATATAACAGAATCATCTGACTCCTCATTCTCGGAGTCAAAGTCATCATCTATGTCCTCAACAACAGTAGACCGAAAATAGGGATCCCAAACTTGGCTTGATTCCCCTGGGCCTAAAGGCACCTATCCAACACCAATGTTCGCATTCTCTGCCTGTGGAAGTAGGTCCAAGTCTATCCAAGACAGAGGAATTCAACAATCAGCACCACCAATATCAAGGAACATATAGGGGTTAATATCCTTGATTAAATGCCAATCTCATACCCTCATATATGATAGAATCCAGTGGAAACATTGCAATCCTGAAATCCTGAAGTATGTTGAATTCCAAATGGGATAAAAAATTATACTTTTTGAATATGAAGTCCAATGAGGTTGGAACCACTCTCAAACATCCTGAAACAATTAATGGTAATGTTAAAAGTTAAGTTAAATAATAGAAAATGAAGGACAAGGAGAATGTCACTTTTAAAATGATAGAAAATGAAAAATAAGGAAAATGTCACTTTTAAAAGGATAGAAAATGAAAGATAAGGAGAATGTCACTTTTACTTTAAGAATTTAATATTACCATTTAATATTCTTTTAAAATTCTATGTTCTAAACCATGGCATACTGCCTTGTACCAAACTGGCCGGTTTCATTCAAAGCCGCCCAGTTTGGACATTAAAGGCCGGTTCCCTAGGGAACTGGCTGGTTCGGTGTGGAACCAGCCATTTGCAGTTTGAGATGCTGGTTTGGACCTGAACCCCTTCTAAACTGGTTGGAACAGTCGGTTTTGCCAAAACCAGTTTAGTTCTGATAGCGCTGGCTTGTAATCGCTCCACCAGTGACGAGCTCAATATAGTAGTGTTAGTTTATATTTATCATGTTTTGAAATCCTAAAGGTGTGGGATCCTCATAACAGATCAAAAGGATTGCAGAATTTTGTAATCTTATGTACATAGCTTGCTGTTCTAACATAATTTCCTTCTTTTACTAACCAAAAAAAAGGATGTAAGAAATAGATAACTCCAACAAGGGAAAAAGAAATTCGAGCATAATATTAAATATTTTTATGATTAACATTTCTTACTCCATCCAATTCCTATTCTACCCATGGATCCTCAAGTCGAAAGAAAATTATCTACATTACAACTCCAAAAACATTTTTATAACAAAAAAATTATTAGATGTTATCCTAGTGTAGAAGCAGTTACCTTTAATGTTTCTTCTACCAATGACTCTTCATATCGCAACATTGGTCGACCAACAATGCAAGGAAACACTGAAGTTGGAAAATTTTCCCCAGCAAAGCCACACTTGACATACTGCAACATGAGAAAATAGAAAATTTTCAGTACATCTTAAACACTATTGAGCCTGTTCTTCCATCACAAACTTTAGCAAATATACAATCAATTAAACACAACTTTACTAGAGAAGACAAAAAAATGAGGAAGAGGGCATGCAAGTAAAAGCTACAAGAACTAGGGAACAAAAAAATTGTGAATTAAAATAATTAAATTATTCTATTTTTTAGTTATTTTATGTCAATTGTAAGTACCAGTTTATTACGCAAAGGTCCTCTTCATGGGAGGAAGCAACAACCCATTTATATCAAATCCTAGGACTAATATGATGAGCAAATTGTGGGGCAACTCGAGTAAGGGAGCAATCCCTATTGCTGAGGTAAGGGTGATTTATGAAGATCTCAGAGATAATACTGTTGGTATCTGAGAACAATTATTCCTGAAGCAGATTCAAAAGTTCCTGAAGATTGCTGGAGTTCTTATATGGATCTATAAACTGTCTTATAAACAGTTCAGAGGCACTTTTTGATTTGCATGTGCTTGTAATTAAAGTTTTAATCAATTATCTTGGTATTATAAACAATTCAGAGGCACTTTCTGATTTGCATGTGCTTGTACTTGGTTTTAATCAGTTGTCGTGTTCTTTTGCTATGTATCTGAGATTTACAGAACTGTTTATAATACAATACAGTTAATGGCTTCTATATTTAGATAGTTTAATAAGAACTACTTTTTTCAGTAGTAGGGTTTGAATAAGATTATGGGGTCTGCTGATGAAAGGAGGCCTATAGAATGTCCCTCTATATTCTGATCTGTAGGTGCAATAGCACGTTAAGAGTGTGATTATTTTCTTCTTGAATAGAAATGACACTTTTTCCTCGGAAATAAAAAGGTGCAATACTTGACCAATCTATTTCATGTCAATATCTCCAATATTTGCATGATGGTTGACACTCTCGCTGGACAAGATGGGTTGAAAGAAGGATGTGATCAAGATGGTAGATCTGGAGGAGCAACACAAGGTCCATCATTTCAAGGCAACCACCTCTCTAAGAAATAAAGCCAAGCATCTCTGGTTAGGATGATTAAAGAAGTTAGAGAGAGATCCCTTGAAATCTTTGTCAAGACAGTGAAATATCCCTCAGAACTTGTCATAAATAGGACAACTAAAAATAAAAAGTTCCTCGTCAGAAGGGATATGGTGATCTCTCTCAACTCGCGATTGGTGAGACCATGTGACCAATGTTGTCATGGATGGTCCTGATTGTTGAATTTTAACATGTGCATGACATTCTTAAAAAAAAAATTGCAGACTGTAATAGAGATAGAACATGAAAAGTAAACAGCAGTAAGACAAGTACAGTAGTCAAACAAGCATCACACAATTGAACACATGATTTTCCACGGGGAAACCTTTTAAGGACAAAAACCCCAAAGCATTAGTAATTCATCCTCTAAATGAGATGACTGAGTTTGTACATGAAAGAAGAAAATTTGATCTCAGAATTCTGAGATGAATGTACAAAAATTTTCCAAAGTCAAGGGAGCCCTAGCACGCTTACTGCTGCCACCATATGCTGTTGCCACGTGGAGGGTAAACTAATGCTGAGTCCTGTACCATCCTTCTGTTGCAAACCCTAACCACCTGTGACCATCAACCTGCTGCCCGAGGCATATTACCTGCTACCCGAATTCTGTGACTGCTGCCCGTGTTCTGTGACTGCTGCCTGTGACTTCCTGGATGCTGCCTGAGACCTGTTAGTGCTGCCCCTGTCAATTAAGACCAGCAGCGAGGGTTGGGGCAGCCTTCTGTTGCTGCCCTAGACCACCAGCGAGGGTGGAGCAGTGGTCTGCTGCTTGCTGTGACCACCAGCGAAGGTAGGGCATCCTTCTGCTGCTTGTTGTGACCACCAGCGAAGATGGGAGCAGTGACTGCTGCTGCCCGTGAACATCAGCAAAGAAGTGTAGTCTGCTGTAGCAACCCATGAACACCAGCAATAGTCTGCTGTAGCAGCCTGTGAACACCACCGTGGGCTGTAATCTGTGGATAGAGAAACCCAAGCAGGCTAGACCGCCACACTAGGGCAAGTGGAGACAAGAAAGAGAAAACTCAGCCACGAACTTTCTTCCACGGCAGCGAAGGTGTATATGATCCCAGTCATGAGTTGCCACAGTCAACATGGAGCAGTCAAGTGATGAAGTTGTATCAAATGAATTGCAAATGTCTTTTATTTATAGGCTATCAAACATATGAGTTGATCCCACATAATTAGGAGTTGACATTAGGGTTTAATTCTTTTTCATCTTTGACCCATTGACTTTTAATCTTTTGTGGTAAAAGAGTCTTCTTGATGTTTTGACTTGTACCACTTGCTCTTTCTCTTGTTGGTCTCATGGACCGAGACTAGGGCTAGGTGGTCCTTCAAATATTTTGTGGTTATAGCAAGTGGTCTCAAGGATCCTTGTGTTTCATTCATGCCCACTCAAAGTACATCTTCATAAATAAGGAGAATTTACTAAATGCTTTATCTTGACCTCCTCGTGCCACCAAGATCAGGTGCTAGGTCTCTCAACCAAGGGTAGCTAGTCCCTAGAGAAGGTCTCATAGCCCATAGATCAAGAAGAGGAGTGCATCACGTGCCCAGACCCGATCTAGGGCTTATGGTGATGACCTACTAACTGACTAGGTGCCTCAGCCCCAGGCTGCATCAAATGACTCAATGTCAAATACTTGGTAACTAACCAAGCGCCTCCATTCTCCCGAAGAATGGCTTTCAGCATTAGGCTGAGTCCCTAGTCCCGGACTAGGTTAAATTCCCGGTAACTAACCAGGTGCCTCCATTTAGTGAATGGCCCTCAGCTCTAGAATGAGACCCCCAGTCCCAGACTGGGTCAATTTCCTGGTAACTGACCAGGTGCCTCCATTCTCCCAGGGAATGGCCCTCAACCCCAGGCTGAGTCCCCCAGTCCCAGGCTGGTTCAAATTATTGGTAACTAACCAAGTGTCTCCATTCAAAGAATGGCCCTCAGCCCCAGGTTGAGTCCCCCAGTCCCAGACTGGGTCAAATTCCTGGTAACTGACCAGATGCCTCCATTCTCCCAGAAAATGGCTCTCGACACTGCTTGGAAATAATCAACACTCCCTCTCAGTGAGAGAGGTAATCTCTGCCATACCAAGCTTGTCACGAAAGTACACAAACTTTGTTGATGTCAAAAGCTTGGTCAAAATATCTACAATCTGTTCATATGTACGGATATATTGAAGCTTCAGGGTGCCTCTTTGTACTAAGTCTTTAACGAAGTGGTACTTCATTTCAATGTGTTTCGATATGTCATAAAACACCTGGTTCTCTAAAAACTTAATGCAACTTTGATTATCACAATGAATAATCATTGACTCAAGCTTTCCACTGAACAAATCAGAGAAAAGTTTCCTAAGCCAAATTGCTTCTTTGCAGGCATCACTAGCAGCAATATACTCAGCTTCAGTTGTGCTCCGAGCTATGGAACCATGTTTCCTGCTGGACCAAGAGATCATTGTCGATCCCATACTGAAGCAGTAACCTGATGTGCTTTTTCGGTCTACTGCACTGCCAACCCAATCGAAGTCAACATATCCGACTAACATCACTCCACTACTGGAAGTATAGCTGAGCCCATAAGTGAAAGTACCTCGCACATATCTGAGTACATGTTTAGCAGCTACCCAGTGTATGTGCTTCGGATCAAACATGAACTAACTCAGAGCATTCACTGTGTAACAGATATCTGGTCTCGTGTGCACTAGATACATCAAGGATCCAATGAGTTGTCAATACTGAGTGGGATCCACATCCTATGAATAGGTGGTTGAGTCACGTAACTTCTTCAAATTCATTGTCATGGGTATGCTCATGGACTTGCAATCCTACATTCCAAATCTCTGCAAGATATCAACTGCATACTTGTGTTAGGAAGATCTCGCCTGGCTTTTGCCAAACCTCTAAGCCAAGAAAATAGTGCATCAGACCAAGATCCTTCATTTCAAATTCAAAGGTAAGCTCCCTCTTACACTGGGCTATCAATTGTTCATCCCCAGCAAGGAACAAGTCATCCACATACAAGACTAGGATCAAGTGATGGTTGTGAACAACCTTAAAGTACAGATTGGAGTCAGCAGTACTTTTGGAGAACCCCAAGCTATGAAGGTGGCCATCAATTCTTGCATACCAAACTCCCAGGGCCTGCTTGAGCCCATACAAGACTTTCTTCAGTTTACACACATGGGACTTATCCCCATGAGTCACAAAGCCTTCTGGTTGTTCAATGCAAACTTCCTCTTCAATTTTTCCAATGAGGAAGGTTGTTTTTACATCCATCTGATGGAGTTTCCATCCAAATACAACAGCGAGGGAGATGATAGTTCTGATGGTGGTATATCTGGCGACAGGAGCAAAAGTTTCATCATAGTCTATGCCTTTTTTTTTAGTGAAGCCACGAGCTACAAATCTGCCCTTATACTTTTCAATGCTACCATCAGCAGCATGCTTGATTTTGTAAAGCCATCTAGACGTAACCATAGACTTCCCTGTTGGTCTAGGAAGTTCCATAGAAAAAAAAATCGGCGAAAAATCGCCACTTTCACGAAAAATCGCGATTTTTTGTAAAAAGCTGACCACGCGAGTTTTTAAAAAAATCGGCAATTTTTAAGGAAAAATCGCGCCACGATAGAAAACCACGGCGCAGCGACTGAAGGTGATTTTTTGGTGTTTAAAAATGATTTTTTGGGTTTTCTTTTTTCATT
>LPNX011113752.1:218326-291146 GCA_001517045.1 Pseudotsuga menziesii | reverse complement strand
GTGGAGGGTGGAGGCTGAGTTACCTATCATGGAGGAGGCACCTGCATGGTTAGATGAGGAGCAGCAGCAGCAGCAGCAGGGGCAGGAGGATGAGGAGGAGAAGGAGGAGGAACAAGAGGAGGAGGCGGACCGCTTTGACCCAGAGGACTTCATGGAGGGTGATGTGGCTTCATCAGCACCACCTTCTACAGTGGTCGATGCATCTACTCCCTTATTGGCACCTAGTAGTACAGGGCCAGGACCTTCTACTGTCAGGGGCAGGCCTGGCAAATAGCCCATTATGTTTTCCCGTAAAAGGGGAAGAGGGCATTGATTTATATTTCAAAGACAAATAGTTAGCTACTAGTTTTGTGATGTCATTTTGTCTTATGATATATGTATGGACCATTGATTTCCCACTTTTGTTTTGAGTACTATTGGACAACTATATTCAAAGTCCAGACTTTCAGTATTTACTATTGACTTTCATGTCTCATATTATATTTGGCATGCCTACATGATATCTATCAGTGTTTTTTCTATATTTATGTGTCAATGTATTTATTTGATGTCATTGCTGCTTTATATGCTTAAAATTATGAAAAAAATGAATATATTTTGTTTTTTTAAATATTTGCCACGGTTTGCCGATTTTTGCCGATTTTTTCCGCCGATGTTGCCGAGAAGATGTTTTCTGGACCCTTGCCGATTTTTTGCCGATGCCGATGTTTTCTACTATGCTAGGAACAACTTCCCACACATCATTTTTCATAATTGAACTATATTCTTAGATCATGGCATCATTCCATACCTGTAGGCTTGCTTATTCTTTGTATGTGGAGGGTTTTGCATTGATGAGCTTGCTCATAAGGCCTAAGTACTTCTGGGGCTTTATGCTTTCTCTGAAAGTTCTAGGAGGAGCTTTATGCTTCTCAGCTTCTTGCAACATTTCTCGATACCAGGCAGGCCTTCTTTTGGAAGGAGGAGCCTCAAGTAGTTCTTCAGCTTGTCTTTCAGATTCTTCGAGCACATCTGGAATTTGAGGCTCATTTTCTTCTTCCTCCCTCGAAACTTCTGAATCTAGAATTTCAGAAGGAGATTCTTCTATATCCTTTGGAAGCTCTTTTGTTTGGCGAAACAGAGTTTCCTCATGGAATATCACGTCTCCACTGACTTCAATGTACCTTTGTCCAGGAACATAGATGTGGTAAGCTTTCGAACTTTCACTATAACCAACAAATATGTCTTTCTTTCCGGAAGGCTCTAACTTAGCCCTCTTTTCTTTTGGTACATGAATATACACAAGAGTGCCAAAATCCTCATGTGGTCAACTGCGGGATTCTTGCCTGTAAATACTTCTTCTGGAGTCTTTTCCCCCAAGATGGCATGAGGGCTCATGTTTTGAATGTACACAGCATTACATGCAAGATAAAGGAAGATTGAGGTCACTCGGCATAGCTTTGGCAGCTTCACATATCGTTCTATTTTTCCTTTCTGCAACCCCATTCTGTTGAGGGTTGTATGGCACTGTCAACTCCCTCTTGATTCTTGTTTCTTGGCAAAAATCATCAAACTCATTAGATTCATATTCACCTCGGTTATCTGACCTCAGGATACGGATATGTCTTCCTGTCTAGTTTTCAATTAGAGCCTTGAACTCTTTGAATTTGTCAAAAGTTTCACTCTTGACTTTTAGAAAGGAGATCCAAGACTTACGAGAGTGATCATCTATAAACAAAACATAATACAAGCACCCACTCAAGGAGGGTGAAGACATATGCCCACATATGTCAGAATGAATCAAGTCCAAAATTCCTTTAGATCTATTCTTACTTCTGGAGAAGGATTTCTTAGTGTTCTTACCTAGCGCACAACCTTTGCAAACACCATTATGTTCAAGAGAAAACTATGGCATACCCATAACCATCTTTTGAAGACCAAGGAGAGTTGTATAGTGAAGGTGTCCAAACCTTCAATGCCACAGTTCACATGGGTAAATTTGTTGTAAACCAATGCTTGTGTGGAGTTCCCGGAAGCTTTGTAAAGACCTCCCTCTCAAACTCCAATCGATTTTGCTAAGCTTAACTTCTTATTCTTTGCCCATAGTACAACCTTCTTGTCCATGAAGAGGACCTTGTAGCCATTATCTTCTAAGCCAGCAACAGAGAGGAGATTCGTCTTTAAACCAGGGACATATAGTATGTCTTCAATATGCAAAACAGCCCTCGAATCGAGTTGAAGTGAAGTAGAGCCAACTCCTTCAATTTTGTAGGTGGTGTCATCCCCAAGTTCTACTTGAGTAGTAAACTTCTTCTTTCTATAGTTGGTAAGTGCTTCACGAAAACCTATCATATGTATGGAAGCACCACTATCCACTAACCAAGAGTTAGCACTGTTGGATATGGATCCTGAAAGAGCAAAGATCAAGTAGTATTCCCTTCTTGGTTCATCTTCTTTGAAAGACTTAGCATTCTTCTTCTTCTTAGGTTCTTCTTTCTTTGTTGTAGAAGCTTGGAACCTTCTCTTTGGCTGCCTACAATCCCTGGCATAATGTCCCACCTTATGACAATTTAAACATTCTATATTTGGAGCATATGATTGCTTACCTTGTGGATTCTTTTCTTTCTTCTTCTGAGGGAAGGGCTTCTTGAACTTCCTTGTCTTGGTTGTAAGAGCAAGGTTCCCTTCCTTAGAGCCATTTGTTCTGCTCTAAATTCTTCCCTCTTCTTCCAAACAGTCATGCCAAAGTCTATCAAAGTTTTGCTGAGATTCACACCCACTTACTGCTGCCAGAAAGGTCTCCCAAGAACTGGGAAGACCATCGAATACAGTCTATACAAGATAATCATCATCCACAGGTACACCATTAGCAGAAAGTTGTTCTCTTACCTAAGCAATTTTTGTGAAGAAGGGGGCCACTTCTTCATCCTTATTCATCTTCAATGTAGGAAGCCTCTTCTTCAGTACTCTCTTCTGGTTGGGTGTCTTCTTTTCATATAAGTTTGTCCAGGTGTCAAAGCATTCTTTGGCAGTCTTCAATGGTGTTATGGTGGGCATCAAGGTTTCCTTGACTGCGTCATAAATGAACCTCCTTGCCTTTGCTTGCTTCTTCTTGAAGGCAATTCTTCCTGGCATTATATGTAAGTTCTTTTGTGGCATTAAGAACCGAGTCATCAAGGTCATTCTCTTCCAAGGTGGCCATAAGCCTAGCTTTCCATGAGTTGTAGTTGGCTGACCCCTCAAGCCTTCCTTTCGGTCTGAAGGTGTTGGTAGCCATCTCTGATTAACAAGTCTGTTATCTCAATTTGCAAATGTCCCAAGGTCAAGGAGGGCTACAGTGATATGCTCTCTCAGTACAATCTTCACATGCAAAGCTCTGATACCATGTTGAATTTTAACATGTGCATGACATTCTTAAAAAAAAATTGCATACCATAATAGCGATAGAACTTGAAAAGTAAACAGTAGTAAGACAAGTACAGTACTCAACCAAGCATCACACAATTGGACACAAGATTTTTCACAGGGAAACCTTTAAAGGACAAAAACCCCAAAGCATTGGTAATTCATCGTCTAAATGAGATGACTGAGTTTGTACATAAAAGAAGAAAAATTGATCTCAGAATTCTGAGATGAATGTACAAAAATTTTCTAAAGTCAAGGGAGCCCTAGCAGGATTATTGTTGCCACCATATTTTGTTGCCACGTGGAGGGTGAACTAATACTGAGTCCTGTAGCAGACTTCTGCTGCAAACCCTAACCACCTGTGACCATCAACCTGCTGCCCAAGGCCTGTTACCTCTTGCCCGAATTCTTTGACTGTTGCACGTGTTCTGTAACTGCTGCCCATGACTTCCTATATGTTGCCCGAGACCTGTTAGTGTTCCCCTGTCAATGAAGACCAGCAGCGAGGGTTGGGGCAGCCTTTTGCTGCTGCCCTAGACCACCAACGAGGGTGGAGTAGTGGTTTGCTACATGTTGTGACCACCAACGAAGGTAGGGTAGCCTTCTGCTGCTTGTTGTGACCACCAGTGAAGATGGGAGAAGTGATTGTTGTTTCCCGTGAACATCAGCAAAGAAGGGGAGTCTGTTGTAGCAGCCCGTGAACACCAACAATAGTCTGTTGTAGTAGCCCATGCACATCACCGTGGGTTGTAATTTGTGGATGGAAAAACCCTAACAGACTAGGCCGCCACACTAGGGAAAGTGGAGATAAGATAATTTTATTAATGTCCACTAATGACCGCAAAGTAGGTCAACGGGATTGTCGGTTACAATGATAGGTTATGCATGTGGGAGGATCAAACGATCTCCCTTAAAGAGAAAGGAAATACAATATAAATATAAACAATGAAGTAAGCAGAAAACTCAGCCATGAACTTTCTTCCACAGCAGCAAAGGTGTATATGATCCCAGTCACGAGTTGCCACAATCAACATGGAGCAGTCAAGTGATGAAGTTGTTCTATCAAATGAATTGCAAATGTCCTTTATCTATAGGCTATCAAACATTTGAGTTGGTCCCACATAATTAGGAGTTGACATTAGGGTTTAATTCTTTTTCATCTTTGACCCTTTGACTTTTAATCTTTTGTGGTAAAAAAGTCTTCTTGATGTTTTGACTTGTGCCATTTGGTCTTTCTCTTGTTGGTCTCATGGACCAAGACTAGGGTTAGGTGGTCCTTCAAATATTTTGTGGTCATAGCAAGTGGTCTTAAGGCTCCTTGTGGTTCATTCATGCCCACTCAAAGTACATCTTCATAAATAAGGAGAATTTACTAAATGCTTTATCTTGACCTCCTCGTGCCACCAAGATCAGGTGCTAGGTCTCTCAACCAAGGGTAGCTAGTCCCTGGAGAAGGTCTCATAGCCCATAGATCAAGAAGAGGAGTGCATCACGTGCCCAGACCCAATCTAGGGTTTCCGGTGATGACTTGGTAACTGACCAGGTTCCTCAGCCTCAGGCTGCATCGAATGACTCAATGTCAAATACTTGGTAACTGACCAAGCGCCTCCATTCTCCCGGAGAACGGCCCTCATCCCTAGGCTGAGTCCCTAGTCTGGACTAGGTTAAATTCCAGGTAACTGACCAGATGCCTCCATTCAATGAATGGCCCTCAACTTTAAGCTGAGACCCCTAGTCCCAGACTGGGTCAATTTCCTGGTAACTAACCAGGTGCCTCCATTCTCCCAGAGAATGGCCCTCAGCCCCACGCTGAGTCCCCCAATCCTAGACTAATTCAAATTCCTGGTAACTGACCAGGTGCTTCCATCCAAAGAATGGCCCTCAGCCCCAGGCTTAGTCCCCCAACCCCAGGCTTAGTCCCCCAGTCCCAGACTAGGTCAAATTCCTGGTAACTGTCCAGATGCCTCCATTCTCCCAGAGAATGGCCCTCGATGCTGCTTAGGAAAAGTCAACACTGATGAACAATAATACCATCAATAATCTACAAGTAACATTCTTCGTAAAAAGATAGCTTGAGGTTGAGAGGTTGATAAAGACAAAAGACAAGTAACCTAGATAAACTATTGATAGATGTCTTCCTTAATTGCCCTATTAATCTCCCCTAATGTTGTAAATATCATGTTGGTGAACACTGAATATATCGTCAAGGATCTAGAAGAAACTTATGGGAAACATTGGGGAAAATATCAGTAAACTTCAAAAAATACAATATAATTATTTTTCATTTTTTTATATATAAGACAACAACAACATCGAATAAATGCATTGTCACATAAATATGAAAAGAAAACTACCAATGTTGTTGACCTTTTCTCTAGTTTTGTGCCCACATGTGCATAGTTTGAATCCCCGTATGTGAGGCACACTAGTCTATGCCAAAGGGTTTAGTAGGGACACAATCCACGAATGTGGGTAAGCATCCCTTGGGTATTCTACAAGGTTTTCCTTGGTAAAAATAAATTTTATATACATACATATATATGTGTGTGTGTGTGTGTGAGAGAGAGAGAGAGAGAGAGAGAAAATGATATATATATATATATATATTAGATGTCAAGTGATACATCACACATCAATATTAAACCCTATCTTGACTCTCGGCTCCTTTCAACACTCAAATATGAATACACCAGTGTTCCACCAAGTTTCCGGGACAAGGGGGCGTGGGAGCGGGGACGTGTAGAGACACCCCAAAATTTTGGGGTATTTTGGGGGACGGGGGAGCATGGGGACGTGTAGAGACACCCCAAAATTTTGGGGTATTTTGGGGGACGAGGGGCCAGGGAGGCGTCAAGGTCCCTAACATAGGGGGGTCGGTCTCTAAAATTTTTATAAAAAAAAAAAAATTAATAAAAACATGAACCCCAACATATAAACATATCAATTCCTCATCCCATCACCATTTGCATACTAGCATGCTTATGTTCCCAAAGACTTTAGTGTAATTTAATGTAATTGTTATAGCCAAGCATATCATATCAATGTTTGTTTCTTTTTATTTGTTTCTATTTCGTTTTAAAATGACCATTTAGTGTAAAAGCCTAAAATTTAAGATGAACCATTTCTTTTTTAAGTAAAAAAAATTTAAAAATCGAGGGCAGTGGGGGCCTGTCGGAGCCCCCCATTTTCAAGAGGGGGTGTGTGGGAGCCCCCCAATCCGGGAAACTCCTAGACCCACGTTTCCCCAGGTTTCGCAAAAAGGGGGGCGCTGGGAAACGTTTCCCATGGAGCCCCCTAGCCCCCGAGGCGTGGGAAGCGTAGGGGGCGAGCCCCTGACCCTGGGAGGCGCGTCCCCGTGGAACATTGGAATACACAATACAAAATTACATCAAAACTATAATAAATGTATCTCGTCATCTTGAGTCATCTACAATGAAATCAAATAAATATACAATTGATTCCCTGTACCCATTTTACATGCAAAGGTAATAACTCTTCCTCTAAAACAAGGTCATGAGACAAGAGTGGAAATGGAAGTGGAACATCTTCTACTAGTTGCATTTGTCTGTGTCTATAAAAGTGGTGATGCACTCTCAATATTTTCCACCTCTAAAGGTGACTGCACTAGAACATCCTCCTCTACCACACACACCCCACCACCTCCTCTAGCGAATCCTTCTCTAACCACTCAAGGGCCCCCTCCATGGCATGCATCTTAGTCTCCACCCTCCACATCATCAAGGGGTCATCCCATCCAACAAAATGGCCTCCACCTCAAGAGTTCTCTCAAGTTACTTAACCCATAGCTGGAGATTGTAGTAGGCATAAACCATGTCATTAAGGCATTGGGATTCTAACTTATATCAAGGTTATAATAAATTTAATAAGCCTTGAGGTATAATAAATATTAGAGGGTGATGCATCATAAATTATATTACATTAAAAATTTAATTTGAAAAGTTCTAACCTATTACCCTTCTCGGTGTGTCTTTTTTCAAATGCAATCCACTTGTGCTTGCAACCTAAAGCGCTACAACTACAAGTTTGGCTAAGTACCTAAATGGAAACTCTTTGTAAATTGAGTACTCTTCCACCATAGGTTGCCCACCAAGCATCTACAACGAATAAGAGAAAAATAAGAAAAGAATTAAAATTTTAAACAAAATGAAGCTTACCTAGTATTCTAGTCTTCCTATCCTAAACAGTCATGTCAAAGCTAAATGTTCCAATGCCCATCCTATATATCTGCATTTCTTTTGGAATCTCTTAGCATTCATATGAATTTAGCACCATCCTCTGAACACGCAAGAGGAATCCATCCAAAACCTCAACATCAAATCTAAAACCATGTGATAAGAGAAAGCGGGATTGAGGTAGAGCCTCGAAGCATAAACGAGGTGATGGAGTGTATTGTTCCATCACTCATCAATCAACTAACATACAAATAATTGATTTCCAAATCCCTCATCCCCCCTATCCTCATAATAGGTACAGATAACTTTGTTGGCCCTATCCATGGCCTCGTACAAGTAGCCCATTGCGGGCTCGGCCCTATCAACCAAACAAAGAACCTTTACAAAAGGTTCTCTAATGGCACACACCTCCCACTCATACCCAAAACGTTTATTGGTACACTAGCCTAGCTATGCCCTACCCATCAACTTTATTGCTATATGAACTAACATGGCACTCATCTTATATAAACAATCTCTTTGCCTCCAACATACAAGCGTGGAGAGATTGAAGAGAAACGAAACTAGTAGCATAATGTGTGATTGCAAAAGGCACCAACTCCCTATTCCCAGTGAATTTTCTCATCAAGCTAAGAACATACACATGATTTATGCTACATTGTTTGATGCTTCAAGCTCCAATCTAAATGCAAAGTTGAAGGTTTGTTTAGAAGGAGAAATGATCACAATGCCTGCCCCTTTTTAAGCTTTAGAATATGCCCCGTCAAAATACATTTGTCAAACTTCATCTACCTTTTCATCCTTTATATTTTCTTTAATGGGGGCCATGAAGTTAGACAAAATAACATAGTTTCCAATATTGTCAGTACAATGCACGAATTCATTTGCATGCTTCTTAGGATTTTCCACATACCGCTTCCTTTATTTTTCTCTATGAAGTATAACCCTTGTGTTTTTTTATGCAGCTATAGTTGCATATGTCCAATCCATTTGGATGTATCCCCTAAAGTTACAGCCCACTTTCTGGATAAGAGCGTTCCCCAATTGTCCAGCACATCGATCACTAAAACATCCATTGTCATATTGATGTCAGGATATTTAGCTAATTTCACCTGCAGGTTTGAAATTATCTCGACGACGTCAACTTCTCTTGCATCCATTGCACAAACATTGTGGTAAAGTCGTGTGATCCTTAGACTCAATTGCTCCATTACTTTTCTTGTAATGACATTTGACGAGGCACCTAAATCTAACATGCAGTTATGGAGAAAAAATTTATCTACTAAGAGAGGCATAAAATGGCGGGTGATCTTCTCTTCTTGGATCAACACTGTGAAGGACTACAAGCAAATCTTCAACAATAGCATTATTACTTGGAAAAGTTATTTCTTTGACAGTGTTGTGGGCCTTATTTTGATTACTTTCTAAAGATTTTAACATTATTTCCTTTTGACCTAGAATTTGAAGGATATCGGTTGCATAAGCTGAAACTTTAACATTATTTAACCATTCCCCCATGTCAACTTTTGATTCTACAACAACAGGAGGATTCGTAATGGGAGGAGTTGTTACCTTCGTTTTATACTGCTTTGCTTTAGTTGGTGTGGACATCTCCTTCCTCTAATAAGTAGCACCCTTGAATCTAACATCCCTCATCTCCTTAACCTGCTCTTGAGTAGGATTTTCACCGTAATTCTGAGTAATGAAATCATTTTCCTAAGTATAGTCTATGGCATGTTGCCAATGTTGATTGGATAAAGGTTAGGTTTGGCCTACCATGTCCACAAACTCAGGCTCGCTTGAAGGTGCATCCTGACTACTAGTCTCAGGGAGTCCTTGTTCCATAACTTGATTTGCAATATAACAAGTATTCCCCTGATGAAACTGATCACATGGCCTATAATAAGGAATTGCATCATCTACCATGTTGGCTGAATCCAACTGGTTTAGAATTCTAGGCTCTTGAGCTGGTACTTTCTTTTGATACATTTGATTAGGCTTATGTTGAAAATTTCTTGGAGCATGCGACACTTGATTTCTCTCCATCATTACCAACCTATTTTGGATATGATTTAATTGTGTCGCATGATTGGCCATTTGTTGGTTTTGATTTCTCGCCAAAAGGTTTTTCATCATTTCAGACATTTCCTTCACTAGATCCTTAGATGACTCTTTACCTTCCAATTCAGTAGCCTTTCCTTTTGACTCTTTATTATATAAAGAATTTCCTCTAGAAAATCCAGGTATGTTACACTTACGAGATGATTGCATGTTCTTTTCAGTTTTTTCAGCCAAATCTTGGGCAAGTTTCAAACTAGCAGGTTCTTTATCTCTTAACTAATACCTCTGATCACCAATAAATGCTTCAATGTAGTAGATGAGGATAGCAACATCATTGGGCTTAATGTCTTTATGAAGGTCTAAAACTAGGTCTCTGAATTTCTTGTTGAATTACGCCATAGTTTCATTTTCCATTTTTTTGATGTTGTGGAGAGCTGCAAGCTGATGTCTTGGTTCTTTCTTCTCTCTCCACTTTTCCTTGAAACCAGTTTCGAATTCATCAAGAGTCTTGTATGAATTATCATCCAAATCAAGGTACTAATCTCCAACATCCTCTTCTAAAGACAAAGCAAAAAGTTTCAACTTAACATCATCATGGTCATGAGCAGATTCATTGCAATAACCAACCAAAAGCCTTGAAAAATTTTGGAGATGAGACTTAGCTGTGATGGCATTGTTGCCCTGAAAGGTAGGAAATTTCTTGATAGCATCATTTGGGATGGCATGAGGAGCACCTACTATCTGAGTGACGATAAGGGGTTAAAAAAAATCAGCCATTTCTTTAGGTTGACGGATGTGACTCTCTTCAAATAAATTATGGATATTTGAGATGGATTGGGATCCTAAATCTTCAAGGATTCTATGAGAAATCTGTCTATTCAATCTCCTTCTATAAGCCCTTCCAGGTTCAGGGATGAGATTGAATACTCCTTCATAGTTTCTTCAGGTAGAATATCTTTGAGGGATATTAAACATTGGAATCCCCAGATGGATCGAGTTTAATTTTACTTTTTAGACAAGATCTATCAAATTTTTATATTTTTGTCTTTTCAAAACAAAAAGAAAAGTTAAGCTGTACTCCGGGATTAAAAAGATTTATCCCCGACAACGGCACCAAAAAATGTTGCAGCATTTTGCGCACCTGGGGGGTTAAGTTGTCGCAGCAAAAATCTTCAAGCCACTAAGTGCGTCGTTAGGGGTAAATCTCGAGTCAAGTACTGTCACTTGATCTTGACTCCTCCATGTAGGCAAACTCCTAACTAAGCCAAGGGGAGAGACCCTATGAGTTACTAAGGTTAATTAAGCTTTAGATGGTGGTTTGTGATTGAGTAAGTTGTTTAGGAGTTTTTTATGAAAATAAGTACTGAAAACAAGATACTTGCAACAATGAATGTAAGCACGACAACATATAAACTATAATTGATCAACACATAAATTAACTTGAATTAAATGACTATACGATACAATGAAAATGGACCAGTGCTGAAAATGGAGTCACGAGATGTAGTGCTACAGATGTGTAGCAATTGTTCTTGGTCAATTTTAATTTAATGATGAGATGAGTGGATTAAAAAGGGGGTAAAGGGACTCCAGATATACCTGACGGTACGAGGAGTATGTCCAAAACCTTTATCCAATGTGGCTCCATGCAAAGAACATGTGGGCCGGATCGGAGTCTCTGGGATGTGTCCAACACTACACCAAACAAGGGTGTAGCCTGACGGTATCCCGAGGTCACTATCCAGTGATTCCCACTTCCTCTCTGAACTCTCACTGGAGGAAACACCCCCCCTGGGCTCCTTTGGCTATAAAAGCGAGGCAATTCTCCTTCATTTGAGATGAAGTGTGAAACCTCTGCTCCAGTGTATCTACTTCGTAATATTTTCTTTGACCAATGAAATAAGGCTTTGGAGGTCCATCTTGTGTCTTTGTCAGCTGGATGTTCATGGTTGCATGTGCTTACTAAGGTAACCATAGAGTAATATTTTGCATGTTGTCTTTCTTGTCAAGCTTAGCCTAATGAAAGATTAGGATTAATCATAGGATTGAATAGTGTTGTTTCATTATTCAATTGAAATATCTAGATCTAAGATTTAAGATCTATATGCCCATTTGTTTATGAGTATGCTCTCTTTATTTTCGGTTTAGAATTTCACTAATATCTTGACAAGTTTGTGCAAGTGTGAAGGTTCCTACAGGGATCTCGGTGGATTCATAAGGGATCTTGATTGCTTGCATTACCCTCCATCTCTTTGAGAGAAACTTAGTCCATTACAAATTTGCAAGCATCTTCAATTGCCTATTTCAAAGAGGGGGCTTTCTTTCACCTTCTTCAATTTCAAATTTTAAAATCAATCTTTCGGTTACTTGGTTTCTCTCTTATTGATTAGATCTACCATTTCAAAAACCTAATGTATTGTTTTGATCTAGTTCATAAGAGTATTTTTGCTTAGATCTAAAAGTTCACAAGTCTTATCACATTTCAAGAGTAGATCTAGGCATAGGAAGTCTCTTTGCTGCAAGTATTTAAATAGTAGATCTAAAGCTTGCTCTCAAAAGTAGTTTCCTTTGAATATAAAAATTTAAATCTAGCATTTAAGTGCATCATATTGGCTGCCCTCAAAAGCAAGCCAAGACCCCAAGGAAATCTTGTTTTCCTTGGTTAATTTACACATTTTTATCATAAATTTAACATAGGATTTTTTTAGAAATTTTGTATGGATGTTCAAAGACACTCTTAAAGTGTTTTTGGGCATCTTTAGGATTTGATAGCTTGTTGTTTTTGTCGGTTTGGCGACAAAAGAGAAGGAAGTGCTGGCGAATTTTCGAAGATTTTAGCCATTCAAGGCTTCCAAGGATTCCCTTTTTGTTTATAGTCTAATTTTTTGACCTTTTGCAAGTCGTTGAATCTCGGATAACAAGGATCAAAGCGCATTTAATCACGCATGTTTTAACCGCATAATAAAATTTCCGAGTAGGCTCTTCAGAGCCCACTCCCCATCCCCCCAGGGGAGATTTGCGTTGGTGTCACTTTTAATGTTTTTTTCTAGTTTTGTTTATATTAATTTATTTCTTGCAGAGCTGTATAGTTTGAGCATTTATTTGCAATATATCTTTATGTGATTCAAAGCAAATGACTACCTACCCACTACTACAGTAGTGTAGTAAATAGACAACTTCCTTTTTCAGTTTTTCTCTTTTATGCTAAAATAAACCCCCTTGCTTTCCCAAGTACGGTTCTTGTACAAGGGCTTACTCGAGTACTGAATATGGAAAGAGACTCTTGGGCTTTATCTTTCTAATCAAACAAACTTAAAATAAAACCCTTAAAACTTTACCAAGGCTCCGTTGTGTATGCTCTGCACCATTGCAGTTCGACCGACCAGTTGGATGCATCAAAAGTAACGTGAGTGACTCGTTTAAATTAGTTTCACTTTCAGTTAACCTCCCAAGGCAAGAATCCAACGCCTTGATTTAATCCATTGTGGAGAAAGTTCACAAAAGAAGCGAGAACCATTGGATAGTGACCTCAGGATACTGTTAGGCTACACCCTCATTTGGTGTAGTGTTGGACACATCCCAGAGACTCCGATCCAGCCCACATGTTCTTCGCGTGGAGCCACATTGGATAAAGGTTTTGGACATACTCCTCGTGCCGTCAGGTATATCCAGAGTCCCTTTCTCCCTTTTTTAAATCCACTCACCTCATCATTAAATTAAAATTGACCAAGAACAATTGCAACACATCTGCAACACTACAATCTTGTGACTCCATTTTTAGCACTGGTCCATTTTCATTGTATCATACAATCATTTGATTCAAGATCATTCATGTGTTGATCAATTATAGTTTATATGTTGTCGTGCTTACATTCATTGTTGCAAATATCTTATTTCCAATAATTATTTTCATAAAAAACTCCTAAACAACTTACTCAATCACAAACCACCATCTAAAGCGTAATCAGCCTTAGTAACTCATGGGGCCTAGCCCCCTTGGCTTCATTAGGAGTTTCCCTAAATGAAGGAGTCAAGGTCAAGTGACAGTGCTTGACTTGAGACTTGCCCCCAAGGACGCACTTAGTGGATTGAAGATTTCTGCCACGACAAACTAACCCCCCAGGTGCGTGAAAGGCGACAACACAACTCTTCAGGCAACTAGGGGGAATATCCATGGTCAAGATCAAACATCAGGGGCAACCGACCAAAGAGGTCAAGGCTTCAAAACCCAACTCACCTATGGTCAGGAACCAACACCAACAGGTTCTCCTGGCCCAAAAGGATCAAGGCTTCGTCAAGTTTTGTTGCACAACTCAAAGCCGAGACACAATACAACATGGGTTCTGTCATCATAAACTCAGTGGGGGAAAAGTGTCTTCACTCTCACAAGTCAAAGTTCAAGTCAAGGCAAGACATCATTATGGAGGATACAGATGGGTGAAACAATGAAAGGTAATAACAACTTAGCTAGATAATGTAAGCCTGTTTGAGAGGAGCATATATAAATGCCTTACATACAAGAATTCAGAACCACTCATGATATAAGTCATCAAGAAAAATAGTACCACGGTAAGCTAACCAATGCCAAGTTAGAGCTACTAAAATAAGCAATAGAAACAATCATAAATCAAAAAACCACATGTATACCTCCTCAGTCATATACCTATCTTTGCTTGAAACGCCAATTTGACAACTAGGTACCATCTCTACTGCTCTACCCAAATAAACTGTGTCACCACTGAGGTCATCTCAATGGACTACGGAAATCTCAGTCAAGGCAAGGGAATGCTCTACATCTGGTAGAATAAGCTCTGGCTATATCAATACTCAACAAAATGATCCATGTTGTATCCCCATTTGTCTGATTGGCTAGGAAATAGAGAAAATATTTAGCTACTACATCATGGTAGCCCAGCTACAATGTATGTGATAACAAGGCTGAGACATGTAGTATTGCTATTTATGTTCAGAACAAGAGTCCACACCATGCATTGGGGTGTAAAACACCTGAGGATATGTTCACTGGGAGGAAGCTTGAGATAGACGACTTCCACATTTTTGGATGCCTTACATATTCGCATGTCCCTTCTGAGAAAAGGACAAAGTTGGAGGCTACTGCAAAGAAAGGCATCTTTGTTGGTTATGATGAGACTTCAAAAGCCTTCCGCATATACCTTCCGGCACAGAGCAAAGTTGTAGTGAGGAGGGAGGTGAGATTTTAGGAGCAGGCCTTTAAAAAGTCTCAAGAGTCTAAGATGGAGGAGCAGCAGGTTACTACTCCACAGATGACAACATCTTAGAGTTCAGTTAGTCAAAGTACAGGGTCACAGGTCTCATGTTTAACTGTTCCATCGGTGTCAGAATCACCAGGTTCAGGGACACACTCTCTAGGGAGTCGGGACTTCTGGTACATGGGCAAGTTCTCGGATTACAAGTTCACAGATTTCACCTTCACGTGATTCGAGTTCACTTGGTTTAGGTTCAGGTTCAGGTTCACCAGGCACAGGATCTCAAACCTTGGGTACTCTACTTCAGGGAAACAGTCGTCAAATGAGAAGGCTCGGGAGGAGCGTTTGCCACAGGAAGCTACTTTCAAGAAGAGAAAGCCAAGTTAGCTTAAGGAGCTTGTGAAGGAAGTTGAGGAGTCTGTGGGGCCACCCAAGAGAGGGGTCAAGGAGAGCAAGGCACCAAAGAGGTTTTCCAGTTACATGGCGATGGTGACTAGCTTGCATGAGTCAAAGCCTTCTACCTTTGAAGAGGCATCCACACATCAGGTTTAGAGAGATGTCATGATGGAAGAATACAATTCCTGTTAGTTTTTACAAAATTATAGCAGTATATCTTAATTGCAAATAAACAATAGGATCTCTAGAAGAAAGACAAAGCACAGAAACAAAGATCACAAGAATTTAACCTGGAAAACCCGATCGGGAAAAACCCAGCAAACCTTTGTATAGAGATGATAGCTTCTAAGAGCAGAGAAGAAGAAAAGAGAGAGAGAAAAAGCTCTCTAAGATAAAACCCTAGAAAACCTCCTTTTGGCTGATGTTGTGAACTTCTCTAGTAGAGAGAGAGAACTTGCTTGTCTAGATGAGTGACCAAATGAGGCACAACCTTCTATTTATACACATTACAAAACCTGACTTTTACCCAACAGGGTCGACCTACCTTAGGGAAATACAAAACATAATTTTATTTTTATTCTTTTCTTGTGTAATCTTTTGCCAAGGTTTACATTGATTCTTTCTAGGGTTTACAAGAGTAATTACATCAGTATAATCTCATGTAGGATGTACAAGGAAATACAATACAAGTACAATAAGAATAACTTATAAAGTTGCACAAGTTCCAACACTCCCTCTCAACAAGGAAGGTATTCTTCAAATATGATCATCATCAGCATCATGAACATCTAGGTCTTTTCTATACATCTCATCTGTCTCAATCGTCTCTATACATACTGAAGGTTGCCAACACAGTGTTCGTCCGTCAAGAGGTGTCATTGTGTATCTGATCCACTCAGTCCATCGGTAGATCCATTAGTTTTGAAACTCTGCACAGTCCATCGAAGAATACAACAATCAACATCTCATCTACTACGAGTCTGTCTCTAACCGAGAACTAGGACATGCTTCACACGACCATCTACTACACATTCCTCTCAACTGTCGATGGGATTTCTCCCACACCAAGTTGAGAACCAGGGCGAATAGTGGTCACCAATGCACATGACCGTCTACTTCCTGTCTTTCTCAATATGCCAATGGGATTTCTCCCATACCAGGCTGAGAACCAGGGCGAGCAGAGGCCATTAGTGTACACGACCATCTACTACCTGTTAGTGTCTTCTGCCAATGGAATTTCTCCCATACCTGGCTGAGAACCATAACAAGTAGAGGTCACTAGTGTACACGACCTCTACTACCTTCCTGTCTCACAATGCCGATGGGATTTCTCCCATACCAGGATGAGATCTGGAACGAGTAGAGGCACTAGTGTGAAAGCAATGTAGATATTTGTCTCAACTTTCACTCTCCACGAGGGATGCATTTTCTTCTACTCCAAGTCTTCTGCAAAAGTAATCAATCTTTTCTCTGAGAAGAGGCTTGGTAAGAATATCTACAGTCTAGTCATTAGTCAAAACATACTATAACTCAACCACACCTTTCAGTACCATATCACGAATGTAGTGATATCAAATCTCTATATTCTTCTCTTATTGTGAAATACAGAACTCACTGACTTTTGTATACAACTTTGATTATCACAGTGAATCACAGTCGATCTTCGAATGTAATATCCCAAATACTAATATTTTCTAATTCTATGCAATATTTCTGAATAGCCGGGCATGCAAAATTGCCCTAAATTATAGTTGAATTTAGGGTTAGGGTTTGTGGGAAAGATTGTAACACTTACCACTAATAATCCAGCTAAAGATGCTCCTAAGAAAATACGCATGCAAGATAAGCTGAGCTGATGAAGTAATAACCCCTTTTTAAGCGTAGTGCCCCCAGCACTCTGGATCAGTTAAAGATGACGTTTTTGGTGGAGGGGTGGTTTGTTGGAGCTGCGAATTTGCCAGAGTGTAGATGTGCCCGTGCCAGAGAGAATGGTCGGTGCATGCAGAAGATTTGACCTCTCCAAGTACCCTAGCAAATTGGTTCACCTAACCAGTGTTCACACCCTCCCTCTTCTCTGTTCTGCTGCTAGCTGCTCTAGGTGAGTAAACCGGTAGCTGATAATCACTCAAAATAGTAGAGTGATCTTGTCGGTGAGGATGCAAGACACATGCGAAAGAAATATGGTGATCCGGAGTCCTGGTGAATGACTTGGGGTTTTCCAGCTAAATCCCCCCCAGCTGTACGAATGAACCTGCAAATAACCTTCTGGCATACACTGAAACACTGAATAATGGTGAATACGATAGATGCAATGACAAACCTGGATGGTTTATCCTGAAGGAGACTAGGGCAGATATTGCACTGCCGAACCCTCGTTAGTTGAAGACTCCATCCTCAACCCCAACTGTCGTAGTTGCACGCTGTGCTGCTGCTCAAATATCCCAATCAATCAATAATAAACATAGGTATCTCTTTAGGCTCCCTCATCCTTAAATAGATCCTTATGCGCTTTTAGGGTTTGCATGTCACTTTTAGGGTTTGTGCTTTTACTTTTGCATGCATGCATGCATGTTGACTTTTAAGCCTAAAGAGAAAAGGCTTCTTTTAGCCTACCATTGACTTTAGTACTGAATGTGTGTCCCACGTTGTTCTAAGTACCAAATGTCCTCAGTCAATCCCCTCTTATGCAGTACCCGCTCGAACCTATGGGGATTAAGTAGGTTAGCGGGTGTTTTGTTACCTAATCGAATGAGGACATTACAGTCCTCCCTGCTTGAGATTGCTTGTCCTTAAGCAACTGCAAACTGGGATGCTGCAATACCTGTTCTCCTTCCTATGTGGCATCCTCCAGAGGTAATTCTTTCCATTGGACCACGTATTCTCTAATCACCCGGTTCCAAAGTTTTCTTTCTCGAGTCTGTACAATTCATTCTGGAATCAGTACCAATAGTCCCTCATCATCTAAGGGAGGTAACTTTGTTGATGGAGCGATGTGTTGTCCAATGGTCTTTTTCAGGTTGGACACATGGAATACATTGTGAATTTTGGTCTCCTGTGGCAGTTCTAGTTCATACGCCACCTCTCCCACCTTTCTGATTATTCTGTAGGGTCCGTAGAAGCGAGGTTTTAACTTTTCCGCTCCTTTCTTCTTAAGTGAAGATTATCTATAGCGTTGGAGTCGTAAATATACCAGATCTCCTACTTCAAAGCTCCGCTCAACCCCGTGTTTGTCTGCATACAGCTTCTGCTGATTCTGGCCTGTCTGTACGTTCTCTTTCAGGATTTTATGGATATCCTGACTGTCATGTATCCAATCCTTTGCCTTAGGAGCCCTGCTGTCTCCGAATGCTAAATCTGCAAAGTCCAAGGCCTCATAGCTATATAATGCCTTAAAAGGTGTCATCCTAATAAACATGTGGTAGGTAGTATTGTAGCAGTATTCCCCTAAGTGTAGCTATTTAATCCAAGCTCGTTGCTGCCCTGTTACATAGTTCCTCAGATACTCTTCAATCCACTTATTGACAATCTCGGTCTATCCATCACTCTGGGGATGATAACTCGTGCCGATAGCAAGCTCGGTTCCCACTAACCTGAATAGCTCCTGTCAGAAGGCCCCGGTGAATCTACTGTCCTAATCACTGACAATGATCTTGGGTAACCCGTGTAACCTGAAGACCTCTATGAAAAATAACTCGGCTGCCTGGGCTGCGGAGTAATCGGATGATATAGAAAAGAAATGGGCAAATTTGCTCAGTTGTTCAACCACGACATATAAGCAATCTCACCCTTGGACCTTGGGCAACCCTGTAATGAAATCCATGGAGATATTTTCCCACTTCTTGTCCAGAATTGGTAGTTGCTGAAGCAACCCTGCTGGATGGATGTGCTCAATCTTGTTCTGCTGACAAATGCTGCATTCTCGTACATGCTGCATAACCTCCCCCTTGAGGCCCTTCCATGAGAACCTCTCTCGGATCTGCCTATAGGTCTTCAAGAAACCCTGATGTCCTGATAGTGGAGAGTCAGGTGACGCCTGTATGATTTTCTTTCTTAAAGCTGATTATGGGACGAGGTATATCCTGCTTTTGTAATAGATGATGTCATCAATGATCCTGTACCTGTCATCCTAAATCTGCCCATCCAATAATTCGCAGGCGAATTTTTTTGGGGAGTACTCTACTAAGCAAAGAGCCCTCCAATCTATAGATATACTCATGAGAGATAATGAAGTGGGTCGTCTAGATAATGCATCAGCTACTATATTGTTCTTACCCTTCACATACTCTATCTCGAAATCGTAGGCTTGCACTTTGCTGACCCATTTCTGTTGGCACTCATTCAACTCCTTCTGCTCCAAGAAGTACTTGAGGCTGTTATGATCTATCTTGATTTTGAACTTGCTGCCCACCAGGTACTGTCTTAATTTAGTGAGAGCATGTAAGATGGCTAGCATCTCCTTATCATATATGGAGTAGTGATGCTCATAGTTCTTCAGTTTCCTTCTCTCAAATGCAATGGGGTGATGGTTTTGCATCAATACTGCTCCTAGCCCTTCCCCTGAGGCATCACATTCTACTACAAATAGCTGTGAGAAGTCTGGTAATGCTAAAATGGGGCAAGAACTCATGATGACTTTCATCTCCTCAAAAAAAATTTGTGCTAATTATGTCCAGGTGAAGGCTCCCTTCTTTGTGAGATCTGTGAGGGGTGCGGCGAATTGGGAGAACCCCTTCACATACGTCCGGTAATATGTGCAAAGGCCTAAATCTGTGACTGTTTTTGGCGTGGGCCAATCCCTGATAGCTCGGATTTTCTCCATATCAACTTGTACCCCTTCTGCACTGATTATGTGCCCTAGATACAACATTTCCTTCATGCCAAATTCACACTTGGACATCTTTGCGTAAAGCGAGTGTTCTACTAGAATGCTCAATACTTCGTCCAGATGTTTCAGATGTTCCTCCCATGTTTTGATGTAAATCAAGATGTCATCAAAGAATACTAGCAAAAACTTACGTAACTGAGCTCTGAAAGTATGGTTCATGCATGACTGAAAAGTGGCTGGAGCATTGGTAAGTCCAAAAGGCATGACCAGGAATTCATAGTGACCATAGTGACAATGGAAAGCTGTTTGAGAAATGTCTTGATCCCTTACTCAGATCTGATGGTACCCCAAGCGAAGATCAATCTTTGAAAAGTATTTGACGCCCCGCAGCTCATCCATGAGTTCATCAATCCTAGGGATGGGATACCTATTTTTGATGGTCTTTTTGTTAAGTGCTCTGTAATCGATGCACATTCGCAGTGTGCCATCCTTCTTCTTGACTAAGACCACTAATGATGCAAAGGGGCTAGAGTTGGGCCAAAATGCATCCAAGCTCCAGTAATTCCTTGATCGTCTTCTCAATCTCATCCTTATATCTTTTGGGATGCCGATAAGGAGTGGTGATGACTACCTATGTCCCCTCCTCTAGCTCAATGATGTGCTCAAAGCCCCTGTCTGGCGGTCTACCTGTTGGAAGGTCCCAAAATACCTTTTCGTGTTTCTGTAATAAAGCCTGAGTATCATCTGGGTGTTGTGTGTTGTTCTCTGGAGGTTTCCTAAAGGTGACAAAACATTCTACAGCCCATTCTATGTCATCCCGTCTGAGTACTGCCTCCATTCTCTATGAAGAGACTAGTTTTGGGGGATAAGTGTTCATGCCCCTCAAAACTACCTGTTTTCCATCTAGCCCCTGGAATTCCATTTCCATTGCTCGGTAGTCTGTAGTATATTTCCCTATTGAATAAATCCATTGAACACCTAATACTACATGTGTATCTGCCACATCCACTACATAAAATGAATCTGTCATTTGGTAGTTGCCTAATGTGACATTCAGTTTTGGAATCCAATAGTTCCACTCCATGCTAGAGTTTCCGGCTACTGCTACAGTAAATCCCTCAAACTTCTCTGTCGGAATACCCCTCTTGGCTACCCAAGCTGCATCAATGAAATTGTGGTTTGCTCCCCCATCAACCTATACTCCCACTCTGTGGCCCTGTACTACTCCCCTGACCCTGAGAGTATGGAATCTAGGTACTCCAGATAGCGTAGCAATAACTCCCTCTGGTGTATCACCCTGGAGTAACTCCCTCTGCTACCCGCCATTCTTCTGTTGTCTCCTACTCATAGTCCTCCCCTTCACTATTTGAATATACCTCTATGTAGTGGGCCTTAGCCTTTCCTGTGCACCTGTGTCCTGGAACCCATGGTTCCTAACAAGTAAAACATAATTTCTTCCGTCTCAAGTCTTTCCTAGTGTCATCGTCTAACCATGTTTTCTTCGGGACTTCCTACTGGAAAGGTTTCTTGTCCTTGTCCCTAACCGGAAAGTTGGTCTTGAGTGGGAATTTGTTCTTCAGAACTGAGTCTTGGAGATCTCTAGCCCGGCTAATGGCATCCGGTAGAGTGGGGGGTTTGTAGGCTTTCACCCATCCCCATAGTGGCTCTGTCAGGGCCTTAGTAAACAACATCGTCAATCTGCTCTCTAACACATCTGTTACCATAACAGCTATCCTCTGAAATTCTGAGATGAAGGCCTCGGTGCTACCTGTCTACCTGAGTTGAGCCAACCCCCTGAAATGTATCTCTGGATCTTTCCTGTCAAACCGCTCCATGAGTTTCTGAGTGAACTCACTGTAGGAATGGATGGTGTTGTGACCCAATGTCATTAATCCGTGGTACCACCACTCATGAGCCTCTCCGTCCAGGTTGAGTGTAGCCAATTTAATGGCATCTGTCTCAGTCATGGGATTGAGTTGGAAATAGATATCCAACTTCTGAATCCATATCCTCGCTAAACCTCCGCGAGTCCCATCAAAGTTTGGGATGGTCAACCTACCCAAGGTTTTCTACAACTCATAGTTATGATTGAATCCCTTGTTGAAATTCCTGGGCCTGTTCCTACTCTTCATGTCGCAAAAATCCGAAAAAGACATGGCCGCATGAAACTCGTCCCCTAAGTCCCTGTATTTCTGCAAATAAGCCCCAAAGGGTTCACTAGGCTCTACCTGCATGACTGGATCTGCTACTACATCTGCCAAGAAGTGAGGCATAGTAGGCCTGCTAGAAGGTATGTTCTATATGGGGGGTGTGTCCTGCATATTGGTGTATGCATGTTTCCCACTACTGCTTGTAGAGACCCTCTATCTACCGGTGAGAGAGGTGTGTTGCTATTACCTGGTTCTGGTTTCGCCGATAATCTGTTGATTGCATTAAGTACGTCCTTTTGCCCTTTGGGTAAGTCTTGCAATGCGCTTACTAGGTTGCGAAACTCCATTCTGTCCTCATCTTCTCCCGTTCCTTTTCCCCTGTCAGAGTGTATACCTATTGGGTCCATGTCTGAGTTGGTATCTTCTAGTTGGATATCCTCAAAGTCCTCTGTGTACCTACTCCTTCTTTTCCTATAGGTTACAAAAGTGTCCTCTTCTGTATTCATCTACTTCTCATGTTCAAGCCCACAGCAGGCAAGGAACATGCTCTGATACCACTGTAATAACCCAAATACTAATATTTTCTAATTCTATGCAAAATTTCTAAATAGTTGGGCATGCAAAATTGCCCTAAATTATAGTTGAATTTAGGGTTAGGGTTTATAGGAAAGATTGTAACACTTACCACTGATAATCCGGTTGAAGATGCTCTTGAGAAAATACGCATGCAAGATAAGCTGAGCTAATGAAGTAATAACCCATTTTTTCCAGCGTAGTGCCCCCAACAGTCTGGATCAGTTAAAGATGACGTTTTTGGTGGAGGGGTGGTTTGTTGGAGCCGCAAATTTGTCAGAGCGTAGATGTGCTCGTGCCGGAGAGAATGGCCGGAGCATGCAGAAGATTTGACCTCTCCAGGTACCCTAGCGAATTGGTTCACCTGACTGGTGTTCACTCCCTCCCTCTTCTCTGTTCTGCTGCTAGTTGCTCCAGGTGAGCAAACCGATGGCTGATAATCACTCAAAGCAGTAGAGTGATCTTGTCAGTGAGGATGCAGGCCACATGCGGAAGAAATATGGTGATCCAGAGTCCCGGTGAATGACTTGGGGTTTTCCAGCTAAATCCCCCCAGCTGTACAGATGAACCTTCAAATAACCTTCTGGCATACACTGAAACACTGAATAATGGTGAATACAATAGATGCGGTGACAAACCTGGATGGTTTATCCTGAAGGAGACTAGGGCTGATATTGCACTGTCAAACCCTCGTTAGTTGGAGACTCCGTCCTCAACCCTAACTGTCGTAGTTGCACGCTGTTGCTGCTCAAATATCCCAATCAATCAATAATAAACATAGGTATCTCTGTAGGCTCCCTCATCCTTCTTAAATAGATCCTTATGCGCTTTTAGGGTTCGCATGTCACTTTTAGGGTTTGTGCTTTTACTTTTGCATGCATGCGATTCTAATTTGATGATGACTTTTAAGCCTGAAGAGAAAAGGCTTATTTTAGCCTACTGCTGACTTTAGTACTGAATGTGTGTCCCAAGTTGTTCTAAGTACCAAATGTCCTCAGTCAATCCCCTCTTATGCAGTACCCGCTCGAACCTATGGGGATTAAGTAGGTTAGCGGGTGTTTCGTTGCCTAATCGGATGAGGACATTACATGGAATCTGACCAAACAATCCTGCAAGGAGTTTTTAAAGCCCTACTACTCCTTGGGTTGTTGTATTGGCAGCAACCATATACTCGGCCTCAGCAGTTTTGAGTGCTACTGATGTCTGCTTCCTACTACACCAGGAAATTTCTACAGAACCCAAACTGAGGCAACATCCGAAAGTACTCTTCTTGTTTGCAGCACATGCGGCCCAATCTGAATCAGAAAATCCTTGCAATGTCAAATCGCATCCTGAAGCATATCTTAGTCCATATCCCACAGTTGCATGTAAGGATCTGAGAAAATGTTTTGCAGAAACCCAGTGAATCTGCCTTGGATTACTCATAAACTAGATAAGAGTGTTAACAGCAAAACACATATCTGGTCGTGTGTTCATTAGATACATCAGAGATCCAATCAACTGGCGATACATGGCGGGATCAATCAAATCAGAATTTGAAGCAGATTCCCTCGATTTCTTTAGATTTGCATCCATCGGAGTAGCCATGGACTTATAGTCCAACAACCCGAATCTATTCAACATATCAATGGTGTATTTTCCTTAACTTAGGAAAATTTCCTTTTTCCTCTGCCATACTTCTAGTCCTAAGGAGTAATGCATCAATCCAAGGTCCTTCATTTCAAACTCAGAGTCAAGCTTCTTCTTACACCATTTAATAAGTTTCTCATTACCTATGAGAAACAAGTCGTCCACATACAAAACAAAAATCAGTGGTTCATTATCCACAATCTTGTAGTAAAAATTGGGATCTGCATCACTCTTGGTGAATTCGAAGTTTACCAAGTATCCGTCTATCCGTCCATACCAAGCACTAAGTGTTTGCTTGAGTCCATATAATGACTTTTTCAGTTTACATACATGAGACTCTTTCCCATCAACAATTAATCCCTCTGGTTGTTCAATGTAAACTTCTTCCTCAATAATACCCTTGAGGAAGGTGGTCTTTACATCCATCCAATGCAGCTTCCATCCCATAGCTGAAGCAATAGCAATGATGGTTTTGATCAAAGTATATCGAGCCACAGAAGAAAATGTTTCATCATAGTCAATTCCCTCTTTCTGAGAGAATCTTCTAGCAACAAATCTGGCCTTATGTTTTTCCACACTACCATCTGCTCTGTGTTTAATGTTGAAAAGCCATTTGGTAGTTACTATTGACTTCCCCTCAGGTCTCGGTACAACCTCCCATACGTCATTCTTCATGATGGACTGGAATTCCTCGGTCATGGCATCCTTCCAAACTTGGTGTCTAGATGCTTCTTCATACATGGTAGGTTCTGAGTCAATGATGTGACTCATCAATGCTACATAACTCGAGAACCTCTAGGGTCGTTTGCTTTCCCGATAGGTTCCATGTGGAGCTTCATGCCCCTTTGCATCCTGCAATGTCAGTTGTGCCCATCTAGGCCTTTTTCGACTTACTGCCATATCTGTGGGAGCATCAACTGGCTCAACTGGATCAATGGGATCGATCGATTCATTCTTTTCTTCAAACTCCCTCTTAACTTTTGGAGGGGCAGATGATCTCATCTCTTCGTCATCATTGATCTCCATATCGGATCCTCTTCCTTTTCGGATAGCCATATCTTCTTCAAAGGTCACATCCCAGCTGACTTCGATCTGCCTCGATCCTAGGATGTATATTATGTAATCCTTTGAAGACTCACTGTATCCCACGAATGTTCCCTTCTTGCCTGAAAAGCACATGAATGTAGACTAGACAACCAAAGATGCGAAGTAAGTATTCCTCTTGGTGACGACCAAGTTCATCAAGTATCCTTCAACTGTCTTGTTTGAATCAAGATAGTAGTGTCATTAGTGTAGTCACCATCATCATGCTCGATCTGCTCAAGAGTTCTTCCTTGACTTAGGAAGACTTCATCAGGTTTCTATCATATGCAATAGACCAGGATCCTCATCTTTAAGGGATAACTCCCTCTGTCTCTCAGAGATTGGCTGAGTAAATTTTGTCCTCCAGTATTCATTTGCTATGTCTCTGACTGGAAAGAAATTGCTTTCCATAATCATTGAAGTAGCAGAGAGACGGACATCATAGAAGCTTCTGTCGCGTACCCATGCCCGATTTTCATGCGGAATTAAAAAAAAAAAATTAAAGAACCTTTGTCCTTCTTTAAATCATTGAGCATGGCCGCGAAGACACTCTTCAAACATCCCTAATCTGAACATAAAGTTCACTGTTGAAATCCACTGTAAGATCAACGACTAAAAAATCAACCTGCAAAATCAGCGGTGCAGAAAGCTTGTATTGCGGAATCGGAAAAATGCAAAACGCGATCCCACAATCCCGCGACCCTGCATCCTGCATTCCGCATCCCACATAAAGTAACTGCGGAAGCCAACATCTGCGAAACCGCAATCCCGCATCCCGCATCCTACGGAAGACGAGATCGATGAAACCGCAATCCCGCATTTTGCATCTTGCGGAAAGGAAACTGCAGAAGCCGAGATTTGCGAAACCGCAATCCTGGATCCCACCAATTGCGGAAAGGAAGATTTTTAGCAGGAAATCCAACTTTTTCACCAAGTCTTGGATCGATTCGACCATTCAGGCCATCATCACTTCAATCATCCAATTTCCATAACTTAACTGAAAAATGCATTGAAAGAAACATACATAGATGCATACAATTACTACCATACAACTGAAGCAATTCATCAATTCAACACATTAACATGTTCATCATATTTCCTTGAGCAAATACAAATGCAGAGAAATATAACTACAGAGAAATACAACTACAAGGATTAATCATAGACAAGAACACTTATCTTGAAGAAGTTTACTCCGTAACCAGCTATGTCCCTACAACGTTCCACCCAACCATAGGCCAGTGTGCTCATCAATCTCTCACCAACACTGCCACCCCCGAGTTGGGCATGATTTCCCCAAGGAATAAGGAACACTAGTAGGCTCACACATAGCCAAGGGTTCAACAAAACTCAGCCAAGCCAACACAGTTGGGTTTATCAAGCTGTAGGCAACAAGCCAATATACACATTCAGGACCAGCCAAGCCAACTAGCAACTGGGTCTATCAGGTTGTCCAGCCAAGGACCATACACAAGGCTAAACACAACAAGACACAGCCAAGCTGTAATGTCCCCTTCCAACTAAACCACCCTGAGAACCCCCGTTAACCTATATGATTCCCATAGGTTCGAGTAGGTACTGACAGTTAGGGAATCAACTGAAGACTGATGCCATCTACAGAAAATCTAGGGCATCAATATGTTATCACCATTAAGTCAAAGAGGGCCATCGGAGCCAAAGGCCACCGACATGCATGGCATATAAGCATTATTTAATGATGCATGCACCCCTTTAAGTCTCCATGCGCATGCATGCAAGTCAACTGCAAATTAGAAATTAAAGTGACCAAATTAGGTCAAAGTTAAGGTTTTCGCAGTTGAAAGTTATAAAAGAAAGATAAAGTGAATGGAGACTTCACTTTTGATGATTATTGATTTAGGAGCTCTTGAGTAGCAGCCAAGCGTGCGGCACAGCAGTTGGGGTTGGAGACGACGTCTTCAACTAGCGGGGTTTCAATAGTGAGATATCTGCCCTAGTCTCATCCAGGGTAAGCCATACAGGTTCACCATTCGCTCTTCAATTTATTCATAGTTATCTAGTATACAGCAGAGATTGTTGCAGGGGCACATGTGCAGCCATAAGGGGTTTTCAGCCGGAAAGCCCAAATCATTCACTGGGTCTTCAAATCTCAGTTTACCTTCGAAACCCAGGCACCATTCTCATAATCGGTATCTTACTCCAGTACCCAGTGATTATCAGATCCGATCGTGCTCATCTTGAGCAGTTATCATCCAATTCGGGATCAGGGGGGCGTGAGCAGCTGCACCTCTAGAACAATTCATTAGCCTGCCTAGAGACCTCAGAATTTCCGCATGTGACAGGCATTCTCTCTGGCACGGGAAGGCTATCAGTCCTACAAATCATCGGCTTCATCGGACACCTCCTTCACTAAAAACGTCACCCTTCACTGATTTGGGGTTCGTGCTACTGGGGTATCATCGAAAGCAGAAGATATCAGGTCATCTTCGATTCAGCTCTTGATGCATGCATATTCTCTCAAGAGCATTCCAGCCAGCTTATCAGTGGTAAGTGTTCATTCTAACCTACAAACCCTAACCCTAATTTTTGCTATAAAATAGGGAATTTTGCATGGCAGTTTGCATGCCCGGTTGTTTCAGTATATTTGCATAGAATTAGAAAATATCGGGATTTGGGATATTACACAAGCCAACAGATGGGTTTATCAGGCTATACACAGTCAAGATAACGTTTACATAAAAGATCAGCCAAGCCAACAGATGGATTTATCAGGCTATACACAGTCAAGATAACGTTTACATAAAAGATCAGCCAAGCCAACAGATGGGTTTATCAGGCTACAAGGAGATGAAAAGGCTGACCACTAAGCTAGTGAGCTCAACCACAGAGCTATGGATACCTGCATCAAACCTAGCCTAGTTTCTAAAACATCTGCCCACCCAACACAAGGAAGCATCCCCTTCTCTGCTACACAGTCCCTCAAACTATGCCTTCCCTCTTCAGTGCTATTCAAGGTGGCAAAGAAGAAAACCAGCCCCTAGATCTGTCTGTGAGGTTCCTTCTCACACTTTGTTTATCAAGCTAGTTCAGACTCCCCTTCCACTCCCGACCAGTTCAGACCAAAACAACAGAGACATACATAGCAAGTTACGAAGTTCACCGAGAAATCGTAACTCCTTGCTGGTCATTCACGCTGTCACACCAAAACGGATTTCTGGGCATGCAAAAAACAGGAAAACACTGGAATCGTGAAGGGTAAACACAGGAAATTCAGCTGCCTGAACTTCCACAGGAAAGATGGGTCCCCAAACCAAAACGTCTCGACCGTTTTTCCCAAAATGTGAGTGAAGTATGAAAAAAAAACGTTTTTTCCTGCGGAAGAAGCATACATTTTTTAAGCGTTTTCTTGCCCATGAAGTCAAAATGCGTCTTCGAAAATGGGTGCTCTACCCAATTCGAATTCTTTCCCACACTCTTCCCATTCCCAGGCAATAACTCCTCAACCAAAATTCTGGCAGAAATTAACGGTTGGGGAAGAAGACAAGAATGGGTAGTTGACAGTTTTTATGGTTTTCCCCTAACACATGGTGTTCCCCAAAGACTCCAAGTTAACATCCCCCCCCCAACCTTATCCTTAGGAAAAATCATGCCCCCATCTCATTATTCGTTGCATTGACATAGCTTGTTGTGGGTTTTTGTATTAATTTGCATATTTACATGATGTTCAAAATTATAACGTGTCGGTTAGCACAAAATACCATCGGCATCTATTTTTAATCGTCGGAACATAAAACGCTAAATCAATGGTGGAGCTTTTGCCTTTAGCTCCACACCATGATTAATTACATTCCATACATCATATATATTTAATGCAATGGGGTCAAAACCGGATGTTACACCTTCCGCTTCTAATCACCAAATCTCGACATGAGATCATTCTAGGTCCGAGAGTCATGCTTGTAGAGGCTTTCCGCTTCTGATCCATCCGTATATCAACAGGATCACTTGTCCTTGTAGATCATGGCATTCCCTACAAGTTAAATCCCGTCAGATGGTTAGCAACATTTCATACTCAATGTATCAACAATAATTTATCCAAAAATGTAGGTATCTTTTAATCAATGCTTCGACACAACACACATATGGTCATCATTTGGATGCTTACAACCTCCATTATAGCATACCATCAAGAGTGTGTACTACTCTAAGTATGTTATAAAGGAGGTGTCATCCTAAATGGGTTCATGGAATGAAGTGCGGCATGACATGCTATTTAAACAATCATGTACATAGAAAATACTACATAAGTCTATTGTTCATCAATAAAGGAACTATATCACATGCTCAACAAGTTCCTGAATCTAGGAATGTAGATCTGCGGAAAACATATTCAAAGCAACCAGATCTAATCTACCAGAGCATGTAAAATCAAATACTTATCTTTTATTGTTTTGTTGATGGGCTTCCACTGCCAAAGTCCGATGATCTTCATATGCTTGCTAGAAGATCATCACAGTTTGGATCTTCATATCATCTCTTTAGTATGGAGAGTACTAGAATAAGAACTCTGAACAATCATCATTCCTTGACTTCTTGTGAGGAGTGTCTTCATCAGCGGTTGAGGCTTCATACTTCCTCTTGTTTGCACTAAAACACTTGTTCGCATAGTGACCATATTTCTTGCACTTATGGCATTGTATGTGTGATAAATCCTTCTTCTTCTCCCTCTGATCTAGAGAAGAACTTGGTGTCCTATCTTGGTGCTTATGTTCGTGAAACTTCCTTTTCCCTTGCCTTTCTTTGCATGAGTAGTGAAGGTTTGATTCTCCTCAACTTGAGGACCATGGAGTCTTTGCCTTGCTAAAATCCTTGTCTCTTCCTGAGTGCAATCTGCCCATGACTTGTTGAATTTGGGCAACTTGGTTCGACCACTTATGGTTTGGATGAAAGACTCTCAAGATGGTGGAAGACCATTTAGGGTGGTCAAGAAAAGTTCTTTATCTTCAATGTGATCTCCACTGGAACTTAGCTTGTCCCAAAGTTCAGTGATCCTCATGAAGTATGAGGCAATTGATTCAGACTTGATCATCTTCATATTTAATAGTTGGTTCCTCAATGTGAGATTCACATTGATACTACTGTGTTCAAATAACTTCTTCAGAGTCTTGAACATCTTTCTAACAATCTTCTTTTCTGAGACTTGCAGAACCAAGTGATCCTTGACTAAGTCCACCTAAATCCTTCCTGCTTTAGCATCACTCTTCCTCCACTAGGGCTTGTCTTCTTCAGCTTCTGGTTCTGGAACCTTTTCATTGACAAACTTCAAGAGATAATTTTCTTGCAAGATGAGAAGAACTCTAGGCTTCCAAGACATGAAGTTGGTAGCCCCATTAAGAAGATCTTCAACCTGTTAAGATTCTCTATGCTAAGCTAGATTATCAGCATTCAATTCAATTTCACAATGATAATAGCATACAGGAACACTGAAAGAAACAGTATCACAAGATCAGTACAGATTTACCCTGGGAAAACCCTAAAGGAAAAAACCCAGCAAGAAAAGCTTCCTCAATATAGATGATCAAAAGGATAAAAGACAAGACTTCAAACTAGTCCTTCTCCTCCTTGCAGATAAGACTCTCTCTCTCTCTCTCTGTGCTACTCAAGTGTGTCTATGTTTTCAAATGAGGAGCGCTACACTTCTATTTATATTCTTTCGTTCATTTGACTTTTTACTCAACCAAGTCGGCCCCACTAAACTTGACTAGGCCGACTTCTCTAGGAGGACTCAAAACAACTTATTATTATATTCCGAAGGGTGCTAATGACCCGACTTACAACGGAGGGTCTTCCTCATGACTCTCTACGAACCTAATACAATAATAATGATTCTCTCAATAGGAACATCGGGGTATAATGAAATACAAATGATTCTCCCGATAGGAACATCGGGGTACAGTAAGTGAATACACTTCGAAGTTACAATAATTCAACACTCCCCCTTAACGAGAAGGGTATTCTACAACAACAACAACAATAGCAATAGGAGAAGGAGAGAGAGCATCTTCAACATCATCAGGGTGATACATCTATAAATCATTGGAAGCTTTTTCATCATCTTTGACATATAGTCTTCATCTTCAATTTCAGCAGCAGCAACACTTTGATTGTTCGGTCGACAACATCATCATCAGCATTTTAGTCTTTTTCAATCAACAACATCATCATCAACGATACTTTGACCTTTCGATCATCATTATCATCATCGGCAATACTTTGAGCAACATCATCAGCAATACTTTGATCTTTCAATCAGCAATATCATCATCAATACTTTGATCTTTCGATCAGCAACATTATCATCAATACTTTGATATTTCGATCAGCAACATCATCATCATCGGCAACACTTTGATCTTTCAATTACCAACATCATCATCAATACTTTGATCTTTCGATCAGCAACATCATCATCAATACTCGGATCTTTCGATCAGCAACATCATCGTCATCAGCAACAACCTACAATCCACAATACGAAGACGAAAGTCTACGGATCACTTTAGGACTTAAGTCTAGGGATGATACAATCCTACCACATTCTCGAGGACCAAAGTCGCCAGATACTATTCTGAGATAATCACTCCCTATCACTTTAGGACTTAGGTCCAAGGATGATGCAATCCTACCACATTCTCAAGGACCGAAGTCACCAGATACAATTACGGGATAATCGCTCCCTATCACTTTAGGACTTAGGTCCAAGGATGATGCAATCCTACCACATTCTCAAGGACCGAAGTCACCAGATACAATTACGGGATAATCGCTCCCTATCACTTTAGGACTTAGGTCCAAGGATGATGCAATCCTACCACATTCTCGAGAACCGAAGTCACCGGATACCATTACGGGATAATCACTCCCTATCACTTTAGGACTTAGGTCCAAGGATGATGCAATCCTACCACATTCTCGAGAACCGAAGTCACCGGATACCATTACGGGATAATCACTCCCTATCACTTTAGGACTTAGGTCCAAGGATGATGTAATCCTACCACATTCTCGAAAACCGAAGTCTCCGGATCACTTTAGGACAGGTGTCCAGGGATGATACAATCCCACTGCAACATCACTGCTCCCCCTTTTGAGGAAGGTCTTTTCGAACAACACCAAGCTTAGCTCAAAAGTATTCAAACTTTATTCGAGACAGAGGCTTTGTCAATACATCAGCAACTTGTTCATCGATACTCACATACTGGAGCTTTATGGCTCCCTTCTGTATCATATCTCGAATGTAGAAATATCGGATTTCTATGTGCTTCGATTTATCATGGAACATTGGGTTCTCTGTCATCTTTATACAACTCTAGTTATCACATAGAATCACTGTGGTATCCAATTCCAGGTTAAATAGACCTGACATCAGATTCTAAAGCCATATGGCTTCACAACTAGCAGAGCAAGTTGCTATGTATTCTGCTTCAACCGTGCTAAGAGCAACACTGGACTGTTTTCTGCTAAACCATGAAATCATAGCAGACCCCAGACAATAACATCCACCTGATGTGCTTTTCCTGTCTAAGACACTTCCAGCCCAATCTGCATCTGTATAGCCATACAATCTGTAGTCATGGTTTCCATCATAGTATAGACCAAAGTCTATAGTTCCTTTTAGATATCTCATCACATGTTTTGCAGCTACCAGGTGAACACGTCTAGGTTGAACTAGATACTGACTCAAGGTGTTCACAGCAAAACAAATCTCTGGTCTGGTATTTGTTAGATACATCAACGACCCAATAATCTGTCTGTATTAAGTTACATCCACTAATTCTGATGATTCATCAGCCAACAACTTCACGTTGGTATCCATGGGTGTGGCCATGGCTTTACATTCCAACATATCAAATCTTTTCAAAATTTCTACTGCATACTTTCCCTGATTGAGAAAGATTCCTTCTGAACTTTGCCACACTTCCAGACCTAGAAAATAGTGCACTAATCCAAGGTCTTTCATCTCAAATTCCTCAGCAAGCTTCTTCTTGCATTCTTTAAACTGTTTCTCATTCCCTGTCATAAATAGGTCATCCACATATAGTAATAGTATGACAGGTTCATCTTCTATAACCTTGAAGTAAAGGTTAGGATCGGCTTTACTCTTGGTAAAGTCCAAGCTCGTCAAAAAACTATCTATCCTTCCATACCAAGCTCTAGGAGCTTGCTTCAGGCCGTACAGGGCCTTTTTCAACTTGCGTAAGTGCATCTGTCTTCAACTTCAAATCCTTGTAGTTGTTCTATGTATACTTCTTCCTCAATCACACCATTCAGGAAGGCTGTCTTTACATCCATCTGGTGTAAGTCCCACTTCATCATGGATGCAAGTGCCATGATGGCTCTAATCGATGTATACCTTGCTACTAGTGCAAATGTTTCTTCATAATCAATTCCCTCTTTCTGAGAGAAACCTCTAGCCACAAATCTTGCCTTGTATTTCTCTATACTTCCATCAGTTGCATGTTTTATCTTGTAAATCCACTTGGAAGATACCACACTCTTGCCTTCTGGTTTGGGAACTATATCCCACACATCATTCTTCATTATTGACTGGTATTCTTCCGTCATTGCTTCTTCCCATTCTTTCTTCTGTACATCTTCTTCATAGTTTGTAGGTTCTTGATCTACAAGATCGCACATTAAAGCTACATAGTTGGAAAATGGCTTGGGCTTCTTGCTTATCCTTGTGGAGCTTTCTAGAGCTCCATATCTTTCTGCTTCTTATATAATTTCTCTTACCCAAGGAGGCTTTCTCTTCCGTGATATCTCCATCGTGGGAGGTTCTTATGGTTCTGTCATATCATGATCTTCAGGTGTTTCATCTTCAAGGAGGAATGTAGTCTCTACATTTCTGGGAGGTGCATCTTCCTCAAATACTTCTTCATGTTGACATTTTCTAGATCTCTTGAGAGCTACTTCTTCATCGAATGTTACATCTCTACTGATTTCCATGTGATGGAATTCAGGAATATAAATTTTGAATGACTTGGATACTTCACAGTATCCAACAAATATTCCCTTCTTTCCGGAAGGGTCCAACTTGGTTCTTTTCTCTTTTGGTATATGAACATATACTGGACAACCGAATATCTTGAGGTGACTTACCTCAGTCTTCTTTCCCGTGAACATCTCTTATGGAGTCTTGAAACCAAGGGCACTATGAGATATTCTATTATGTACATAGACAGCAGTTATTGCTACTTCTGCCCATAGATGCATAGGGAGAACTTGATCATATATCATTGTCTTCACTGCCTCCATGATAATTCTGTTCTTTCTTTCCGCAACACCATTTTGTTGAGGATTGTAGGGAGTAGTTAGTTCCCTCTTCATTCCAGCATCTTTACAAAAGGGTTCAAATTCTTTTGAAGTATATTCTCCGCCATTGTCTGATCGGAGAGTCTTGATTCTTTTATCTGAAAGGTTTTCTATCAAGGCTTTGAATTCCTTGAATTTTTCAAACACTTCGTTCTTTGCTTTCAAGAAGTATATCCATGTCTTTCTTGAATAGTCATCAAAAAATGTAATATAGTATTCAAAACCACTCAAGGATGTGGAGGACATTGGACCCCATACATCTGAATGAATTAATTCCAACATACCTTTAGTTTTTGTTTCACTCTTTGGAAATGGATTCTTGATATTCTTTCCTTTTGCACATCCTTTGCAAATGCCTTCATGGTTGATCTTCAAGTTTGGTAGTCCCGTCACTACTTCGTTCGCACATGAGGTAGTGCTTTGTAATTTATGTGGGCAAGCCTCCTATGCCACAGTTCCTAGGGTTAGTGGTCTCATGAACAAGGGTTGTTTCTAAATGTCCCTTGAGTTTATACAGGCCTCCTTCTTCTTCACCGATGACAACTGCATCTTCAATTGAGTTTCCTTTGGGCCACATGAGTACTTGTTCATCTATGAATGCAACTCTATATCATTTCTTATCTAATGCTGAGATAGAAAGTAAGTTCTTCTTTAGACCTGGTACAAATAAAACTTCCTTCATCTTCAGGGGGTTTGCACAATCAAGCTTGTAGCTTGCTTCACCAATTCCTTTGATTGGATATTGATAGTCATCTCCTAGAGATACTTTCTGAGGAGAGTTCATTTCTTCAAGTTTTGACAGAATTTTCTTTTGTCCCATCATGTGCTTTGAAGTACCACTATCAATAAGCCATGTGTCTTCTCCAAGTGTTACAGACCCAGAGAGTGCAGAGAATAGTACATACTCTTCTACATCTTCTTCTCTTGCTTGCTTTCTCTGAGGTCCTTCTTCTTCTTCTTCTTCATCCTCATCTTCAGCTAGATGTGCATGATGTCTTTTGTTGTTGTTCCTCTTCTTGTATTCTTCTTTCTTCAAAGAACAATTTCTGACAATGTGTACTACCTTATCACAATGAAAACATTGAAAGCTAGAGTAGTCCCTCTTTGGGAGACTTTCTCCTGTTATTTGAAACCTTTTGTGAGGTTGAGACTCCGTGTGGTTTCCCTTCTTGAAATTGGGTTGACTTCTTCTTCTCTTGGTATGGGTGGCTAGGGCTTGATCATCTTCTTTCAGTAGAGCTTCTCTATTGGCCACTCTAGCCTCTTCTTGAATACAATCTTCCCATACAATATCAAACTTCATGCTTTCCTTTCTGGCACACATAGTTTGGATGAATAAATCCCGGGGTCTAGTGAGACCATTAAGAGCAGTCATAACCAACTCATCTTCATCAAGGTTGTCTCCAATGGCTTCTAGTTGTTCCTTGAACTGGGAGACCCTTGTGAAATAGTCCTGGATGGATTCTCCATGACTCATCTTGGTGCTCTTCAATTGAGCTCTTAGATTCATCTTTCTGTTGATGTTTCTTCCTTCATACATCCTTGCTAGGGCATCATACATTTCTTTCGGAGTCTTCTTGGATGACACTTGAGGGATCAAGTGATCCTTGATAGAGTCAACAATAATCCTTTGTGCCCTAATCAGATCCTTCTTGTGCTTCTCCTTAGCTTTAGCCTCTTCAGGTTCTGCAACTTCTTCCTCGATATATTTGTCAAGATCATTCTCCTTGAGAATGAGGCCAATTCTGTATTTCCATGCTCGAAAATTCTCTATGCCTTCTAGTTTGTCCTCAAGCTTGGTGCTTGGGGCCATCTTGTCAGGAGATCACAAAAAATTGAAATTCTTGAAAATGAGAAATTGATCTTACCAGGAGATGCGCTTGACTGAGGCGAGTTGACTGGTGTGCTTGGTTTCTAGAGATCTCATGTCTTCACCTTTCAAAACTCACTTGCGAGATTCTGCAGTGGAGTTTTTTGGTTTTTTGGATTTCTGCAATTTTCTGGTCCAGTGTCAAACTAGGGTTTGACTTTCCAAGAGATCTACCCACTCAAAAACTTCGATCTCAGGCTCAGTGGATGCGCTCTAGGAGGGCGCAACTTTCTATGCAGTTAGATCTTCAAAAATCAAAATTTCTCCGAAACCCTAATTTCTTGTCGAAGAGAGAGATGTTTCACCTTGTGAAAGCTGTCCTATTCAGGTTAGCTCTGATACCATGTTAAGATTCTCTATGCTAAGCTAGATTATCAGCATTCAATTCAATTTCACAATGATAATAGCATACAGGATCACTGAAAGAAACAGTATCACAAGATCAACACAAATTTACACTAAGAAAAAACCAGAAAGAAAAGCTTCCTCAATATAGATGATCAAAAGGATAAAAGACAAGACTTCAAACTGGTCCCTCTCCTCCTTGCAGATAAGACTCTCTCTCTCACTCTCATGTGCTACACAAGTGTGTCTATGTTTTCAAATGAGAAGCGCTACACTTCTATTTATATTCTTTCGTTCATTTGACTTTTTACTCAACCAAGTCAGCCCCACTAAACTTGACTGGGCCAACTTCTCTAAGAGGACTCAAAACAACTTATTATTATATTCCGGAGGGTGTTAATGACCCGACTTACAACGGAGGGCTTTCCTCATGACTCTCTACTGACCTAATACAATAATAATGATTCTCCCGATAAGAACATCGGGGTACAATGAAATACAAATGATTCTCCCGATAGGAACATCGAGGTACAGTAAGTGAATACACTTCGAAGTTACAATAATTCAACGGAACCTTCATTCCTATCATCTTGTCTGCAAATCTAAACCAAAAACACTAATAGGATTTAGGTCAAAAATGAACTTCTGAATTTAAAGAAACCAACCTCACAGGTAGATGCGCCGTATCAAGGCGAGTTGAGGGAAGGTGACGTCGAGCCAAAACAGTGACCTGATCAGCACAAAACTTGAAACCCTAATTTCTACAGCAATGAAATTAGGTCAAAAATGAAACTTCTCGGAATTTGATTTTTCCTTCACCAAAAGATGCGCCTTCCCTAGAGCGAAGTTTCCACAGCTCTTTTTCTGCTGAAGAGATGAGAGAAGGCCTTGGACGGTTAAACCCTAGATTTCGGCAATGGCCTCTTCTAGAACTGCTCTGATACCATGTTAGTTTTTACAAGATTATAGTAGTGTAACTTAATTGCAAATAAACAATAGGATCTCTAGAAGAAAGACAAAGCACAAAAACAAAGAACACGAGAATTTATCCTGGGAAACCCAATCAAGAAAAACCCAGCAAACCTTCGTATAGAGATGATAGCTTCTAAGAGCAGAGAAGAAGAAAAGAGAGACAAAAATCTCTCTAAGATAAAACCCCAGAAAACCTCCTTTTGGTTGATGTTGCGAACTTCTCTAGAAGAGAGAGCGAGCTTGCTTGTCTGGATGAGTGACCAAATGAGGCACACTAACCTTCTATTTATACACATTACAAAAACTGACTTTTACCCAATAGGGTCAACCTAACTTGGGGAAATACAAAAAATAATTTTATTTTTATTCTTTTCTTATGTAATCTTTCCCCAGGGTTTACATTAATTATTTATAGGGTTTACATGAGTAATTACATCAATATAATCTCCCATAGGAGGTACAAGGAAATACAATACAAGTACAATAAGAATAACTTCTGAAGTTGCACAATTTCCAACAATTCCATCATGAAGAATGATGTGTGGAAGGTTGTTCTGAGACCAGAGGGGAAGTCAGTTGTGTTGATTTTTCTGAGCAGCATCGAGAGTCATTCTCTGAGGAGAATAAAGACATCTGGTCCGGGACCAGGATGTGGACCCAGTCTAGCACTTGGGGGACTCAACCTAGTGTTGAGTGACCATTTTGTCGAATGGTAGATATCTGGTCCTTGACCATGATATGGACCCGGCTCTGTCTTGGGTAGACTCAACTCAGTGTTGAGTGACCATTCTATTGAATGGTAGATCTCTAGTCCTTAATCATGATATAGACCCAGCTTTGTTCTAGGTAGACTCAACCCAGTGTTGAGTGCCCGTTCTGTTGAATGATAGACATCTGGTCTGGGACCACGATGTGGACCAGTCTAGTACTAGTAGATTCAGCTTAGTTCTGAGTAGCCATTCTCTTGGAGAATGGAGGCGCTTGGTCTGTTACCAAGTATTTAACCTAGGGTCAAATTATGCAGCCCATGGCAGAGGCACCTGGTCTGTTACCAGGAAGGCACTGTAAGCCCTAGACTTGGTCTAAGCATGTGTGACACTCTGACCCTTGATCAATGGGCTTGTGGTCTTCTCCAAGGCTTACTTTGGTTAAGATACCCTAGTACCTGATCTTGGTGTCACACAAAGTGTGAGATAAATGCATTAGTAACTCTCTTGGTTTATGATGATGTGCTTTGAATGGAATTAAAGGACCACAGGTAATGACCACAAGGGCACTTGGAAAAAGGCTAAAAGCAAAAGTCAAAAATACATAAGTACTTTTGGACCACAGGTGAAAGACAAAAATACATAAGTACATTTGGGCCACAGGAAAAGGACCATAGGTGAAAGACAAAAATACATAAGTACTTTTGGACCACAGGTGAAAGACAAAAATACATAAGTACTTTTGGGCCACAGGAAAAGGACCACAGGTGAAAGTAAAAAATACATAAGTACTTTTGGACCACAGGTGAAAGTCAAAAATACATAAGCGCTTTTGGACCATAGGTAAAAGTCAAAAATACATAAAGGACCTTTTGGAGAAAAAGGTAAAAGTGAAAATTAGAAAAGAATAAAATAAGGTTATTTTATTTTTTCTAATCTTGTCCATTTACAGGTGACTCAAGGCTAGAAAAGAAGATCAAGCCATTTCATTATTACACACACACTTGCTCTCACAGGTACAGCTGCTCCATGAGAAGATCTTACAGGTTTGAAGAAGTTAATGATTGTGCCCTAGCATGGATGAGTCTAGCTAGGGCATCATCATCCATGTGAAGTTAAACCCTCATCTAGGGTTTCATTCACCTTCAGTTATTCAGCTAGGGTTTCTGTTAAACCCTCATCTTCAGCCAAGGCAGTCACCTTCAGCACTATTACAGTCTTCTCCATTTTCCAGGCAGTATTGGGCAGCTGTATTTTTCAGTGGGCAGCCCCCCTTCTTCTTCCATGGGTTGTCCATCTCTTTTGCTGGCAGCCCTCAAAGGGCACTGCCCTCTTGACACCTCCGGGCAGCCTCTAGCAGGCATACCCGAGAGGGCTAGGGCCTTTTTGGCACCCTCGAGTAGCCCATGGGCAAGCCCATGAGAGCTGTTGTGACCTAACATGCCCTTCGGGCAGCCCAAAGGTAAACCCGTGAGGGTCCTGTGGCAGTTGTAGGATGTCGGGCCAGCCCCATAAGGCCGTGGGCCACAGCTGTTAGCCCTCGGGCAGCAGCAAGGCAAGCCATGGGCAGCGGGAAGAAAAACAGAGATCCGAGCAGCAGAAAGGACTGTCCAAGCAACAGAGAACAGTCACAGGCAACAACAAACAATTTTCAGGCAGGCCCTAATTTTTCGGGTAGATCTAATAAATTCTCGGGCATGCCTGATTAGTTCGGGCAGCCTATTTTTGGGCGGTCTTTATCATTTCTGGGCAGATCTGGAAATTTGATTAACTAGGGTTTGAAACCCTTAGTTTGCTTTTGCTGAGAAATTTTTTATGATTTTTCTGTTACTGTGGTTTAAACCCAGATTGGGGTTTGAGGAACTTTTTGAAGAATTCTTAATCATCTCATTTACGACATGAGTTACTAATGCTTTTTGGGGGTTTTGTCCTTTGAAGGTTTCCCCAGTGAAAAACTCGTGTCCATTGTGTTGATGTGATGAATGTTATTGTATTGCACTTGTCATTTGTTTCAAGTTAATCTGCAAATTTTTAAGTATTCATGCTAATGCTAAAATTCAACAAGTTGTGACTTTCAAGTGGTTGTACAAGATAAAACATGTTGTGGATGGCAACATTGAGAAGTACAAAGCTCGTTTTGTGGTGTGTGCGTTCTCATAGGTAGAGAGAGTTGACTATGACAAGACCTTTGTGCCAGTTGCTCGATCAAATCAATGATTTCCATAGTTGCAAAGATGGGTTGGAAGATCCACCAGATGGATGTGAAGACCGCATTTCTCAATGGTCTTTTGCAGGAGGAGGTGTATCTGGAGCAACCATAGGGCTTTGAGGTGCATGGGAGAGATTCTCATGTGTGCAAGCTGAAAAAGTCCTTGTATGGACTAAAGCAAGCTCCTTGAGCTTGGTATTCGAGGATTGACTCATACTTGTTGTCGATTGGGTTTCAGAAGAGTGAGGCTAATCGCAACCTATACTTTATTGTGGTTGGAGGTGATCCACTCATTCTTCTATTGTATGTTGATGACTTGTTTATCACAGGGGAGGAGCATCTGAATGCAACTTGCAAGAGAGATCTTGCTTCAAAGTTCGAGATGACTGATCTTGGGTTGCTGCACTACTATTTGGGAATGGAGGTTTGGTAGGAGGATGGACATGTTTTCCTGGAGCAAGGGAAATATGCAGTTGATGTTATGGAGAGATTTCGATGGAGGGTTGCAGACCGATGTCCACACCCATGATCATCAATTGGAAGAAGCTTCATGCTTCTGAGGGAGAGTCGGTTGATCCTACCTTATACCGACAGCTCATTGGTTCATTGATGTATATGGTTAACACCACACCAGATATATGTTTTGCAGTGAAAACTCTCAGCCAGATCATGATAGAGCCCAACAGAGTGCATTGGATAGTCGCAAAACATGTGTTGAGGTACCTTGCTAGGATAGTAGACTATGGTCTAGACTACAGGAGGTCAGATGGAGTGGGTTTGATCGGCTTCAGATTCAGATTGGGTAGGCAGTGCATTGTTGATTTTTCCTAAGCAGCATCGAAATCCATCCTCTGGGAGAATGGAGGCACCTGGTCAGTTACCAAGAAATCAACCCAGTCTGGGACTGGGACCTCAGCTTGGGGCTGAGGACCATTCTCCCAGGCACCTGATCAATTACCAGAAAATCAACCTAGTCTGGGATTGGGACCTCAGCCTGGGGCTGAGGGCCATTCTCTGAGAGAATGGAGGCACCTAGTCAGTTACCAGGAAATCAACCCAGTCTGGAACTAGGACCTCAACCTAGGGCTGAGGGTCATTCTCTGGGGGAATGGAGGCACTTGGTCAGTTACCAAGTAATCAACATTAAGTCATCTGATGCAGCCTGGGGCTAAGGCACCTGGTCACTTACCAGGTCATCATCATAAGCCCTAGACTGATTCTAAGCAAGTGATGCACTCCTCTCCTTGATCTATGGGCTATGAGACCTTCTTAGGGACTACCTACTCCTGGTTGAGAGACCTAGCACTTAATCTAGGTGGAAACAAAGAGACCGAGATAAAGCATTTAATAATCCTCCTTATTTATGAAGATGCACTTCAGGTGGACATGTATGGACCATGGGGACCTTGGAGATGACTTGTTGTGGTCATAAAAGCACTTGAAGGACAAAGAAACCCTAGTACAACTTGTATTGGTCCAAGTGCCTCAAAGACAAAGACTAAAAGACCAATGGACCACAAAAGATTAAAAGTCAATGGTCAAAGATGAAAAGAATAAAAGCCCTAAGGACAACCTCCTAATTATGTGGAAACATCTTATGTTTGATGAACTATAAATAAAAAAGAGCTCTAAATTGTTTCATCATCATCCAAGATCAGCATTCACTGCTCCAAAAGAGAAGTCATGGTTTTATGTTGGGTTCTTCTTCTCCCCTATCGCAGCACTTCAAGGACAAGGTCTAGGCATCATTTGCCCTCTTCAAGTTCACAGCAGCTCCTCCATTTGCTACAAATCTGGTTATAGTGTACCCGAGCCCTGACTGGGGATTGCAAAGACCACGGATGACCTGCTAAGGTCATCCTCTGTGCATTCGTGACCTGCTAGGGTCTGCTACAGCATACCCGAGATCTGCTAGGGTCTTCTACATATATCTGAGCCCTGTTAGGGCTGCTCTACATGCACCCGAGCCCTATTAGGGTTGTTCTACACTCAGCCGAGCTCAGCTAGGGCACACGCAGGTACACAGCAACATAATCTTGGGTTTTAAACTGGTCACAGCAGCCCAGCTAGGGCACTAACAGGTTATGGCAGAAATCATTTAGGACTGTACCAGCACTCAAGCACACAGACAGTCCAAGCTTAGTCAAAAGTTGCTCCAGGCATCAGCAGCAGTGCATTTGAAGATCAACAATTTAGTGGCAGCAGATTTGTACAAGTCTTCACCAAGGCTATTTTGGTCTATGTAACAAATTTAACTTGTTACATTCTATATGTTCATGTACAAACTCAATCATCTCATTTAGAGGATGAATTATTAATGCTTTGGGGTTTTTGTCTTTAAAAGGTTTCCCCATGAAAACTCTTTGTGTTCAATTTTGTGGATGATTGTTTTACTGCTGCTAATGTTTTACCGTTGCTAACAAACTCAGTACTATCTACACAGTCTGTAAAAGTTTTAAAAAGAGTTGTTACTGCTATTAAATTTCATTCACATGTTAAATTTCAACATGAATCGGACCAGAGGAGCACCTCCAGTTGTTGCTTCAGTTTGGGCTCGACAATTGTGTCATGGTTCAACAGAAAGCAAAAGTCCATTGCTTTGAGTTCTGCAGAGGCCGAGTATATGACAGCCAATCAAGCTAGTTGCGAGGCACTGTGGCTTCACAAGTTGTTGGTTGACTTGTTTGATTAGGAGTTGAGGCCTACTGTTATATACTACGACAATCAGAGTTGCATTGGGCTCTCTAAGAATCCAATATTCCATGACAGGTCTAAACACATAAAGATCAGATATCAAGATAAGGGTAGTACAACTACACAGAAATAGAGGCAAAGAGTGGCACTAATTTCAAGACCACACAGGGCATGAATTTCTAGGCAGAAGCTTGCTGGTACAGTGCACAAATTTCAAGATAAAACTTGCACAGAAATCGAGGTAGAGCAGACCATACAGTTCACACATGTGGGCCATACAGCACAGATTTTGAGGTTGTTGGTTTTTCAGTCCGTACAACAAAATTTCATAGTGATTCTGACACAAATTTCAAAAAGAAATAAAGGAGATAAGTACTGTTGTTTTTGAGTTTGTAATTTTGTCTGAAGAAATAAAAATCTCCCTCTGAACAGGTTTTCCCTTCGGGATTTTATCCTGGACCATTTTGGTCAAAAATCACTGAGTTAATTTTGTGTGTGTGGCTGTCATAAAATTATCTGAGTTTGAATGTGTATGGCTGCCATAAATTTCTGAGTTGTTATGAAAAAATTTCCATGTGTTTCAATAAATTTCATGTTTTTATGCAAGCAAAGTGATTTTGCTATGATGGGGTTTAGGGCCTAGGAATTAAACTTCATGAAAAAAACCAAACTTGAAACCGGGTTGGGAAATCAAAAAAATTCACCACCAACTCTGAATCTGAAGTTGTCACTACTTTGGAGGGTGTCGGGTACTTGGACGTTGAGTACTTGTCCCTAGGAGCATGTAACTACATTACACACAGTTTGAGGAGAAATGCTTGAGTTGAGGAGCCATTTAATGGAGGTTGCACAATCTTAAGGACGAGCACTTGACCTGTGAACACCTAGATTGAAGGGTGCACCACCTTGGGGGTTGGACAAACCTTAGTGTAACATGTGGACACCTTATCTTGAGGAGCGCTCCATTCGGGGCTTTGTTTATTGACTTAGCCTAGGGTTTCTTCTAGACTTAATCCATGTTTTATTGTTGGCCTACCTCACTGTGGTCTATATTAATGGCAGAGAGTGTCTTCATTAAGAACAACCACTTGTATCTTAGAGAATGACAATTCATGTGATGCTAGCTATTTGGGGAATCTTGGAAGACCGTGTATTACTTTTGTAACAATAATTAGTGCTTGTGGGATGCCAACGCTAGGATTTCTTAGCTTGTAAGACGCAGATGTTGAGTATTTTAGCTTGTGGGATGCAAGTGTATGAATCTCCTCAATAGTTTGTGTTATGCAAGTGGGAGATCTTGGGGTTTGACAATTATTGTAAAGCTACTTTCTTTGGAAGCTCCAAGGATTGGCTTGTAGAGCATGGTGGGATGCCTTGCTTAGCCTTTATACTACTGGTTAGGGTTTGCAGTGATTGTAGATTCCCTAGTTAGGGTTTGGGATGTATTAAAGAGTCTTTGCTTGGGATGAATTGAAAGGACTTGTACCAGTTTGGGATGAGCTGAGATATTGTACTTTTTTTATATACAAGCAATATCTCATCCTATCCTCAAGCACATAAGCAAGAATAAAATTGTTGCATACATGTCAGAAAGAAGGATTTGAAACCAGGTGGGGAGGACAACAATTTTTCCTCTCAGCCACCCAAGTTGCAGTGATAGTAGATCCCTAGCTAGGGTTTGGGATGTATTAAAGAGTCCTTGCTTGGGATGAGTTGAAAGGACTTGTACCAGTTTGGGATGAGCTGAAATATCCTGTCTTTTTTATATACAAGCAATGTCTCATCTTACCCTCAAGCACATAAGCGAGAAGAAGATTGTTGGCACCTTGCAAGCTCAAATCGGCCAATGAAGGCAATACATGTCAGAAAGCTAGATTTGAAACCAGGTGGGGAGGATAACAATTTCTCCTCTCAACCACCCAAGCTGCAGTGATTGTAGATTCCCTAGCTAGGCTTTGGGATGTATTAAAGAGTCCTTGCTTGGAATGAGTTGAAAGCACTTGTACCAGTTTGGGATGAGCTGAGATATTGTACTTTTTTTATATACAAGCAATATCTCATCCTACCCTCAAGCACATAAGCGAGAATAAGATTGCTGGCACCTTGCAAGCTCCAATTGGCCAATGAAGGGCATGCATGTCAGAAAGCAGAATTTGAAACCCGGTGGGGAGGATAACAATTCCTCTCTCAACCACCCAAGCTAGACACAATTGACCAAGGTATTGTACTTTATCTTCATTACTGTGATAATATAAAGTGTGTCATTGTTGTCCTAAATTTGTGATTGCAGATCTGATTTTTCTCGTGCATTTGAGCAAGTTTTCATGGTTGTTTTTAGTATGCTGATTTAGTAGGACAATAGGGCTGAATTCCATGTTGTTTTAGCATGCTTAATGAAACTTTAAGATATGATTTGTTGCTGTTATAATTCCTCTGTAATTGAAGTAATTTTCAGATCAGTATATTTAGATAGATCTTGCCCTATTGGCTGCTAAATGATCTATGCTTGAAATCTATGTGGTGTCCACATTCTTGAGGGTGTCTAGAAGTAGTGTTGGGCAAGTTTTTTGCAAGGCTGTTGAAGAAATTAATTTCAGCACTCAGGTTGAGAACTCTATGAAGTAGATCCATGGCCTCATGGAAGTGAGGTGGAAATTTTAGATTGGGCAGATTTTCGTAATTTCTACAGCTTTCTCTCTCCACCTGCTTTCTTGCCTCTCAAAAAGTAAGGGAGGTAGATTCACTCCACTTGTCATAGCATAATCTATTCAATCCCTAAGCAGTCAAGGCCACTGGTCTTTTTATTTAGTTTGCATCTAAAGTTTGGGTTTGTTCTCCAATGACCTAATAATGTGGAGAACATAAGAACTATTATGTGCACACATACTAATGTGTATCCCTTTTTTCAAAGGGGCCTTTGCCTTGAGCTCCAATTTTACAAAACCCGGATGCTGTCATAAAATCATTAAGTACAATATTTAATGGATATATTATATTCTTGCATGGCGTCGTTGTTCCAATACATGAAACATATGACTTACACCGGCTTAACAATACAATTGTGAATCAAGAGCGGAGGCAAGTATACAGCAATTTTAGGCATCATCACGCCTCCGGCCTATTCATGGGGACTACCTAGGATGTTAACAATTGTAGAGAGAATCAAGGGGAAAGGCTGAATTGAATTTCCCTATGAAAGTCTAAAGAAAAGCAATCAACTTACAATCCCACTTGTTCATGCGTGCCTTCGACTGAAATTTGGGCCAACTTTCAAGTAATAGCATAGTTGTTGTTTAAGGTAGAAAAGGGTCCGGCTAATTTTCACCAAGTAGTTGTAGATGGCAGTGAATAAAGAGAAGAATAGCAACTCAGTGTTACAACAGAATATAAAGGCATTCATAGTCGTGCAAAACAGGGAATGCCTTTATAGGCTGATGTTTTATGCCAAGGAAGCAATTATTGACCAAAAACAAAAGCCAGCCAACTTGTACTTCCAAATAGAACCAACATTATTCACTACCGGTTCTAGGTATAAAATAAGAATATGAAAAGATCCAGCGAATTATATAAGTTTTGTTGCCAGAACTTAAAGGAAAGTGGCATTGTACAGCATCTAATTGCTCTGTTCGTGCTGGGCCATCACAAATTCTCGGATTCAAATTTGGCAGTGGGCCGTGGCTTACTCCCACTATAATTAACAAGAAGCAGAACAGATGATTTCTCATTTTTTTGGCAATCCAAGCAAATATATCTATAACAACTTGTCCCCGTATGATCATCCAATTTGTCAACGGAACAATACTACTGAGACTAGGTTCCATGACTTAAGAAGTGATAAAAGCATGCCTTGAAGGACAAACGCTAACGCTACAACCCCCGCACGACATACAAACTATGGACCATACTATTAAAGATCAAAACTTAAAAAGCCATTCAACCAACAACTTACAAACTGGTCATTAAGCTGTCAATACTTGTGCACATTGTGACCATAAGCCCACTATCTAAGGGAAAGGGATTTTGACCAAAAATTACTTATCACGTTACTCTAATTGGTGCAATCCAACTACAACAACTGAAAACAATAATTTGCGCCCCAAACTGTCCACTCGACTTCCTTCAAATAAAGTCAATTAGGCTGAAAATCAGTTACTCGTGGGCATCCTGTCGTTGGAAAAGCTCAGTTTCCCCTAACATTTTGTGGGTCCAAACACCATTGCGACCTACAACACAACTGACATGCAAAAGGATTCTAAGTTTAGCAACCGAAATCTGGCGTCTTGTATCCTTGTAGTCATTATTGTTATTTTAAGGTCCGGAAATTAGCAGTTAATAGCAGTTAGTGGGGACTGGGGTTTGATCAGAGTATTGATCTGACGGGTACAGTACATATAAAGTGATGTTTCAATACATGGGGTGGCTGGGTAAGCTGTGATCGAAGTAGGAAATCAGGGCTTTGGAGAGATATGTGCAGTGAATATGCATCATTATTTTGAATAAAAATCAAACGAAATGTAAACGTGCGCCAATGAATTTTATTATAACCATGTAATGCAATGAAGCTTCTTACCCCCGTCCCATTGTCGCAGACAACAACATTATTGCTGTTCTCCATTGAACTCGCACTACCAATCACTGTCAATTCTGTCAAACTGTAAATCCAATCGATTGCGTCGCATAAAAATTCCCAGATTGTCGATACCAGAGCAGTCACATGGCAATTTCGGAGTTCAGGTCATGAGTGAAAGAAAACATTAAATCTTTAAATTAAAAGAACATAATAATTTTTTTCATAGTGAGGTTTGGATCAAAAATTTGGCGGTCATGTTCATTTTCTAGAGTTCATCATTAAAATTTAATTTCTTCACTTCAATTTCATTCAAAATACAAAGTAAAAGAAGAAGGTAATTTCCCTAGGAACAATAAGTGTTGGGATACTTAGTATGAAAGAAAAAGCAAAAAAAAAGGTTAGGTGTTTTAACTAAATATATATTATTATGGGTCCCATAAAGCCTCTGCTTCATAAAGACTCTTTCTGGAATGCTGTGGCTTCGGGAGGTCTTCTCTCTCTTCCAAATCTTATTTTAGCCGGAGATCTTAATCTGACTCTAAATGCCTTCGAGATCTGGGGCTCCAAAGCGCATCCTGACCCTTTGGGTCCTTTCTTCTCTAAACTTTTTTCTGACCATCATTTAGTGGATGTGGCTTCTCCATGTGCTGGTCCTACTTGGAGGAATGGAAGGATAGGGGAAGATGGTATTTCAAAAAGATTGGATCCTTTTTTATTATCAGACCAGCTTGTCAGCTCGCTTCAAAGGTATCGAGTTTGGGCTCACAGATGTGGGATTTCTGATCATTTCCCTGTGATCCTGGAATGGACTGATCATCATTATCATTGTGCCTACCCCTTTAAATTTGACCAATCTTGGCTAGATAATGAGGATTTTATTCATATGGTTCGTTCAGAATGGCCTCGTATTCTCTCAAACCCTTCGTTGGATGCTATGCAGGATCTTCATGATAGACTTAGAACTCTAAAGGAGAAGGTTAAAACTTGGACTAAGTTAGAAGCTTTAAAGATGACAGACAGGTCTTCTCTCTGGAAAAGGAAATAAGCTCTATTCTCCTTTCCTCTCATTCAGCAATATTAAATCAAGAACAACAACTAAAATTGAATTCTCTAAAAAAGGATCTTCAAAAGTTGATTGATCATGAGATTAATTCTGCCAGACTTCAAAGCAGAATTACTGGGTCCCATTACAAAGCAAAGGCTTTATGGGACCTAGTCGCTGTGTCCTTTGTGAAGGTAATCTAGAGGACATTCATCATTTATTTTTTTGCTGTCCATTCTCTATTAGCATCTTCAATCATTTTGCGGTGAAGTTCAAGTGCTCATTCCCAATATATAGCTCTGTCCATTCTTTTTTGGATCTTTGGTTCATCTCAACTGCGCAATCTGCTCCCTTCAGATACCTTCCTTTGTTTATTCTCTGGGAAATCTGGCTTCATCGGAATCACTGTTTATTTGAAAACAAGAATCCATCCTTCTCAGCTTCGATTTCCAGGATTGAAGTTTTGGCTAATTCTTACCCCGTGCCGATAATATCACTTAAATCCCGTAATCCTGGTCCTGTTCCAATAAAAAGCTTTCCTTGTGGATTCTTTGATGGAGCTGCTGCGGAAAATAGAGGAGGCTCAGGTTTTGTGATATTTATCAATGACTCTCATTTCTTCAAATTTTCTATGGGATGTGGAAGAAGCATGAATACGAGAGCGGAATTATTGGCTGTTTGGGCAATTTTAAGAGTTGGTCTATTGATGGGAATTCCTATGCAGTTGATATATGGTGATTCCATGGTTATTATTTCTTGGCTCAACAGAATTTTAGCACTTGATGTTCCATGCCTGATGCATTGGTGTACCGACATAAGATATATGATTCTTTTGGCCCCTCCGGTGATCTTTAAACACACATTTCGTGAGCATAATTCGCTGGCAGATGAACGCTCAAAAAAAGCTTTGCATTTGGATATGGGATTTGTCTCTTTCTCAGAAATCTTGGATGGTTTGGTTATTAACCAAGGCAGTCTGATTCTATTTTAGAGTTGCTGATTTATGCAGTATATGATTTTAGCAGTTGAGGATGTAACTCTTTTTGATCAGTTAGAGTCCATTCTGCCAGCTGTTCTTGCTCTGATTTGTTTTGTTTAAAGTTCACTTCAGATTCTTATCAGCATTTCTGACCTGATTTATTCAGGGATGATGAATAAAGTCTGCTACGATCAGACTATTTTCTAGTATTGATTGTTCTGTCATGTTATTTTTTGTCTTGCATGAGACGGACTTGTTTATCAGTCATCATATTGGTATGTAAATGATGTCTTTTGATTCTATTGAATAACAAAGACTGGTATTTTTTCCTCTGAAAAAAATATTATTATGGTGGTAAAGTTACTTAATAACATTTTAAAAGCGAAAAAATATATATATTATTATAGTTGTTACAAATAAAAATATATATTATTATGGTTGTATAGTTACTAAATAACATTTTAAAAGTGAAATGTATTGCATCTTAAGGTTTTCATATCAAAAATTGTAATTTATATCTTTTTTTGGTATTTTTTTGGGAGTAGTCTAAATATTATATGATATATTCATTTTTTAAACTATTTATTCTATGTTTTGGATTTTCATTTTTTTTGTGGTTTTTGTAAAGTAAATACCTTTACAGCACTTAAATTATGCAATTTTCACAACTAAATAATATGTAACTATAAGATTTTTTTGAAGATTTCCAATCAAAATCAGAACAAAAACAAATAGGAAAATAAATGTAAAATATTTAGACTAGTCTTTTTCCAACTATCATCATAGAATCACGCGATACAGTCTTTGAATAAATTGTAATTTTTCATTTATTCAGTTGAATTTTTTAATGCATAAATGGATTTAACCCCTTCAAATACCCCAATTTCACCTCTATTATGCAATCTCAACCATTGATATGTGTAATTCCAACAATTCTTTTGGATCTTTGGCCAAATTTTAATTTTGGACAAAAATTATTTGAAAAAATAAGTTCAAATTGTAATTTGTTTAGACTACTACTCTTTGTTAATAAGGTTTATGTGTGGTATAGTTTTGTATTCATCCTTTACCCATCATTATCGCCATTACTCTTAGTCAGCTTTTACTAGTCAACCTAGTCATCTTACTTGTCACAAGGTTATTAGATGTTTTTTAATGTCCTCCCTTGTGAGCTACAACATGTTATTTGATATATTGAAGGACATTGTTATCCATAGCAACATTGAGTTTGTCTACTTTCACCATGGCTCCAATAAAAACCCTATGAAAATTTGTAATGAAGGTCCACCATGAGGTAATGAACTGTTCCTAATGAAATTCCTATGGATATTTCTTGATGAGTATTGGGGTGTTTGTCACATGCTTAGAGCAAGGGATAAGGCCATCAGTAAGGCATGGAGTAAGGTGTTTGTCACATACTTAGAGTAAGGCATGTGGTCATCATTAAGGCATGAAATAGACTACCCAGCACATGGCCATCATTAAGGCATGGAATAACCTACCTATGCCATATGCCATGAAAGCAAAAAAAAGAAATGAGCTTCAACCAAATAATATATATGTCAAATGGAAAAGCTTGAATAAAATGGTGTCACCTAAAAGAATGTCACTTGCAAATGGTAACCAACATTCCCTTCAAGAGGGTAATTTTATCTCTCTCAAATTGCTCTCTAACTTGGAATGAAGCCAATTCAAATTCCTCAAGGCCAAAATGATGTTTTGAAGTTTTAAATGTGCCACAAAAGTTATTAATCCACATGTTGGTACATCTGCATGGGTTTCAAAGGTTTTTCCAAGCGATGTCGAGGAGGTTTCCTTTTAGAAACCCTTGAGGCTGGACCAAAGTTTTACGTTTTTATTCATTGCTTCACTTCACATGTTGATTTTGTTGAAGAAGAAGCTTCGTGAGATCCATGCTATATGTTGATGATGTCCTTTTGCAATGATCGCCAAAATGTTGCATGTGTGCAAAATTTAGATGATAACAGATGCCCCTGATGTGTGAGGTTAGGAGGGACCCGTGTATCCAAAATACATCATCATTTATTTCCCTCATGTTGAAATTATACGCATCCTTAGTCTCTTGAAATTTTTTCAAGGTAAGTTCCAATAAGAGAAGAGAGAGGGATCAAACCTTTGAATTGTTGTGGCGGGACCGAAGTTGGCTTTGGCCCCTACTTGAGTATATATACCTCATGCACTGATCTAATGGCAATGAGGACTGAGGTAGTGAACTGCAAATGATGTCAAATAACCCATGGGGGTGGGTGGACCTGAATAATGGTGAAGGTACAAGGATGGAACTTGTAATGTAATATTTGAATGTCTTCAATGATAAACTGGAACACTACAATCACTATAATGTACGAGCTCCCCTAATGTGATACAAGAGTCTGTGTCAAATATGGGGGAGACTATTGAGGTGGAGGGCACTGGTGACTCTCTTTGCTTAGTCTAAAGATAAAAATTTACTAAGGAGAAGGGTAAAGATGGTACAATCATTGTCGTCGTAATTCTAATAATGTAGTATACTAAAGTCAAAGAGTTAAGGCTACTAACGAGACAATGACCTTGAATACGAGGACCAATAGCATATTCTAACTGATTATGGTGGTGATAGACTAAGATGAGACAAGTTGGTAAGCATGAGGCTCATGACTCCCTTGATCGAAATAAATGTGTGATTGATTCTAAGCACCAAACTTCAACAAATGATGGAAGGTTAATTAGGGTTGGAAAGGTTCCATGGATTGAATATTGGAATGTAAACTGGGCATTAGATGGTTGTTAAAGGGATGAGTAAGAGACTCATGTAGCAGGGTAACAATTATAATATTGAAAGTGCCTGGAAGGGAGTAACATGGTGTAAATATACTAATCAAGGGTGACCAAGGGTGTTGCCACCAAAAATAATTATGTAGTTGAGATCATTCCCACACTTTTAGTGTGTTGGGGAATCCATTTTTACAAATGAATAAAAGAACAAGGGGAAATGTTACAGACGATAAGATGGGAGCCCAATGAATAAATACCATGAAGAGCATTCCTATGGATATTTTAAGATGACAATTGTGTTATTATTAAAAGGTAGGGCCCATTGTGAACCTTCACGTAGGTTGATGAGATGACAATGAACAAAATGGTTTGTTATCATCTTGGGGATGAGAGGCCATTCATGAATTGTAACCATAAAGTGTTGGGGAATCCAAGGCAGGTGGTCAACAAATTATATGAAGAGAGAAGTATGTGGATTTTCATGTGATATGGATTATTTAGAGAATGAAATGAAGGCAACAATATAAAAATGGAAACAAAACCACAAATATTTTGCTAAGTGCACAATAGTACAATAAAACTCAAATTCTATTAATGAATGGGAATGGAAAAGGCCCCACTACAAGAGATTGAAAAGGGGATTTTTAACATAGTCATAGAGGAAAAAACCCTAAACATCCAATAACCTAACCCTAGGAGATGAAGCACCAAAAGGATTTGTGGGCCCCGAGGTGGCTAGCTAACTTCTTAGAGGCACAAATTTTGTATATGGTATCCATTTAGGGCACACAATCGCTCATTGGAAAGAAATAATTTAGAAGTACAACTTTTGGCCAATTCCCAAGATCACCATGGCAAAAGTTGGCTCCATGAATGGTCAAGAAACACCATTTAGGGCCTCAAAACAACCCCAAAAGTTTGGGACCCCAAAAATCGTAGAAAAAATCCCAAGAATATGGAGAACTATTGTAACTCACTGGAACATGTGGGTGGCCACTAGTATCCACCTATATCAATCCTCCCCACTTAGGGAGAAATGGTTATCATTGTGTCAAGTTCCTCCATTAAACGGGGAAGTTTTGTTGAATCGGACTCATGGTGACTTACTTTTCCTAGTGAAGAAGATGCCCTACTTTGATGACCCCATATAGTTGGATGTTATGTTGGTGAGTACTCTTCATATTAGTATCCATGTTACAGTAGATTTTTGCTTGCTCAATGCAGTTAGGATCGATTTCTATAGTGACCAAGTGCTCAACTACCTTTGAGGTGACCAAGAGAGGTGGAAAATATGGTAAAAGCAACTCCATATTAAATACAAGGTGAAAATTGAGGAAAGGGGGAATACTTAACTCAAAATCACTCTCACCCATAGCCTTGGCGATGGTGTAAGGCCCATATCGAAGTGGTCAAAGTTTTCAAAGGGGCCTTATGAGGTGCCCTTTCTACAAATGCAACTATACCTTATCTCCCATCAAGAACTTGTGTGGACCCCAATGTTGATCATGCCTCTATTTATACTTGTCACTGGATTTCTACAAAATATCATGAACTTGTTATTGGATGTAATGGGTCCATTCAATAAATTTGGTTGCTCGATCAAACTCAATTTTAGCATGGGAGGATTCATCATGTGTAGAAGCAATGGGAAATGTTCTGCTAATTGAGGCTAATGGATGGAACCCCTGAAAGGGACATTGGCCAATAGAGACATTAAGGGATCTATTGTAGCTATGTTAAACATCCCATCCCAATAGAGTTATGCTAACTTGTTATAAGGAAGGCTCCCATCCCAAGTGCATGGATGTTTGGAATTTTACATTCTCAGGATATGCACAATCATCATATTGACCATCCCTATCCATCCATCAGTTAAGGAGTGGAAGGTAGCCAATTTGGTCAACTTGATGTCCTTCATCCACCATAGGCTGGACTAGAAAGTACTTAGGAATCTATTATCTTGATCTGAAATAATGGTCCATGGGAGGCCAAAGTGAACCCAAACTTGCTCGAATAAGAGCTTATTAGTGGCCTCTATTGTGATGCTCTTCTTACAATGAGTTAAAATTGGCACGTTAGAGAGCTAGTCAACAACCATAAATACATAGTCATTTCCATGCTTGGATGAAGGTAATAGAGATGTGTAATCCATGGAGACTTATTCCAAAGGTTAGTATAAGGTAGGAAATGGAGTGTAGAACCCTTGATTCTTGATGGTGGGTTTGGCATTGGCACATGTGGTACATGATATAATGTACTTTCCAACATCTTGTCAGATATTTAGCTAGTAGAAGTACTTTTACAATATTGCCATTGTCTTCTCTACTCTGAAGTGCCTTGTCACTCGATTGTAATATTCCTCCCATATCAAATTCTCAAGTTCTTCTGAAGGAACATAGAGGTGTCCAAGATGGCATAAAATTTCATCTTGAATATGAAAGTTTGAGATTGATCTTGTTGCGTGCAATGCCTGAAAGGTAATAACAAAAATCAAGGTTGTTGTTTTACAATTGGGATCACCTAGAAATCTCGTGTCCATAAGAGTTGAGCATAGTAGTTAGTGCAACAATCAAAGGTTGGTTGAGGCATTATGCAACTCGATTTGTGCTACCCTTCTTGTGCTTGATGTTCAAGTGTAATTATTGTAGGTATGTGGACCACTTTTGACAGTGGTCAATATATAGATTTCCCTATGTCTACATGAATTCCATGGGCTTGTGATAAGTGTGGATGATCATATCCTTCCCTGGGATATAATGTTTCCATCGACGATAAGCCTACATAATGGAGTACATCTCCTTGTCATGGGTGGGATACCTATGAACAAAATCACCGAGTGTCTTACTATGATAGGCTATCAGATGTCCATGCCAAGTGAGGATTGTATTGATCACATAGTCAAAGGCATCTATCTCAATCTCAAAAGGTTGTTGTAAGGCTAGTAGAATGAGGACTAGCACCAAGTAGAGACATTGTTTCAGATTCTTAAAGGCTTGCTGTTGTGATGCACCCCAAACAAACTTGGCTTTGGCTCCACCCTTTGTCACTTGACTCAAGGGCTAAGCAATATGGCTAAACCACAACATAAACCTTTTGTAAAAGTTGGCTAGGCCCAAGAAGTTGCAAAGATCTATTAGATTCATTTGGTTTGGCCAATAATGAACGACTTAGATCTTGGTTGGGTCACTTGTGTTGTCACAATGTGTTCAGGACCTATTGAATGTGTTGAAGATTGTGTAACTTCTGAATATATTCTTATTGTATTTTTTTTAGTGTTTTACCTTCTTTGAGGGATGTTATTGATGTATTTAGTCATATAAAAGTAATTGAAAGAATCAATGTAAACCTTCCATTTTAAGTCAAGTCGATAGTACCCAAAAAAATTATTATATAATTGTTATTTTTGAGTCTCCTTAGGCTAAAAGGTCACTCACAAGTTGAGTATAAATAGAGGAGAGACTCCTCTCATTTGGACACTCAAGTTTGCTCAAGCAAGTGCCCAAGAGAGAGAAGAATAATTTCACTGGGAATAAGAAGAAGTTGCTCTTATCTTTTGGGATTATCTTATCTTGGTTTGGCACTGTACTTGGTGACAGAATCTATACTAAAGAAGTTGTTGGATTTTATTGTGTTATACTTGTCTTTCTTGTCTCAAGGCATATGAGTTTTCTCACTTTCTTCCTAATTCATATATGAGTGCCTTATTGACTCATGACAATAACACAAGCAAGTTGTGGCATGAAATATTTAGCCACCTGAACTTCAAGTATCTCCAACAACTACATAATGAAAAGATGGTTGAGGGATTTCCTCTCATCAAATATTATGAAGGAGTGTGCACTGGTTGCTTGGTAGGGAAGCATCCAGAGAAAAGGTATGAGGTTGGGAAGGAAAGAAGAGTTGCCTCCACACTAGATTTAATTCACAGTGATGTCTCCGAACCAATTCCTACAACATATATGAATGGATCTAGATACTTTCTAACCTTCATTGATGATTGTTCAAGGTATTGTTGGGTCTACTTTCTAAAGCAAAAGTCTAAGGTATTTGAGACCTTCAAAATCTTCAAAGCCTTGGCTGAGAACACTCTCCGAAAGAAGATCAAAGAACTTATATTTAATCATGGAGGTGAGTATGTCAAAAGTGAATTCCAACATCTTTGTACTTTAGCAGGCATTCAAATGCAACACTCAGTCCCATACACACCACAATAGAATGGTGTAGCTACAAGGAAGAAAAAATCCTTGAAAGAGATGGCTACATGCCTTATAGAAGTAAGAAGTCTTCCTCCATATCTATGGGATGAGGCAGTCAATTGTGCTTCATATATCCAAAACAGGGTACCCCATAAGTAAGTGATTGGAGTTACTCCTTTTGAAGCATTGATGGGACATAAGCCCAATGTCTCACATCTGAGAGTTTTTGGCTCAAAGGCAAGGGCCATAATTCATACATACAAGAGGAAAGCCTTCCAAGTCCAGAGTAGCGAATGCATACTGCTGGGATATGCAAATGATGCTAAGGCATACAAACTGATAGACATTGCAACCAAAAAGTTCTTCATATAGCATGATGTGCAATTTGAAGAAGATCTGGTGCATGATCCATATCTGGGCGAAGAAGAACAAGGTATAATTTCTCATCCATTTCCAATTGTAGATGATGATGTCTTGACTAATGTTTCAAATTAAGAATATGAGGATCAAGACGATCATGATCTTGATATTGAGAATGAACCTCGAGAAAATCCAAAGCTAGATCCAACACCTACTCCCAATCAAAGGCCTAAATGGACCCAAAATCTCATTGAAGCAGTTGGGAATAGTGTTGGGGATCTATATGATAGAAGAAGAACAAGGTCCTAGTATCAAGATGTACATGTTTCACTCTCTAATTAATATCCACTTCTACCAGAGAGGTGTTTCATGATGATGGGGTCAGATCCTCAGTCATACAAGGAGGCTTGCCATGATCTAAGGTGGCAGGCAACTATGGATGATGAGTTTGGTTCGCTACAAGACAACCAAACCTGGGAGATTGTCACTTTCCCTCATGGGAGGAAGTTATTTCAGTGCAAATGGATCTACAAGACCAAGCTAGGAGCTGTTGGAACCACAACTAAGTACAAGGCTCGGTTGGTGGCAAAGGGGTAGTCACAAGTCCATGGGCTGGACTACAATGAGACATTCGATCATGTTGCAAGAATGGACTCTATAAGACTAGTTTTGGCCATTACAACTACAAAGAGGTGGGAGGTACATCACATGGATGTGAATAGTTCCTTCCTCCATGGTCACCTGTAAGAGGAGATCTATACGAGACAATCTAAGGGGTACATTGAAGATTCATCCTTAGTTTGCAAACTGAGGAAATCTCTCTATGGGCTCAAGCAAGCCCAAAGGGCATGGTATGCCAAGATGGATGCCTCCCTTATGTCACATAAATTCGAGAGATGCAAATATGTCTACAATGTCTACATGCAACATAAAGGGGGCTTCTCACTATTGATTGTTCTATATGTGGATGACGTGCTCATTACTAGTAGCTCTGTTGCTGGATTAAGAGGCATCAAGTCAGTTTTGAGCGAAGCATTCTCCACGACTAATATAGCATCGTTAAGGCAGTTCATTGGTCTCGAAGTAAATAAAAAATCTTTGGGAATCATGATTACATGGTCTAGATACATTGAACATGATTGATTGTAAAGCATCACCCTTCCCCTTCCTATCTGGCATCAGATTGGAAGAAGGTGGTTCCACACCACTAGTTGACAATAAACTCTACAGAAATTTGATTGGTAGCCTATTGTACCTCACCCATTCGAGGCCATATTTATCCTATGTTGTGCATGGTGCTACCAAATACATGCAGGATCCACATGAGATACATTGGAAATCAGCAAAGTGCATCTTGCATTATGTGCAAGGTACAAGGGAGTTTGAGATCCACTATTCTGTTGGTGCACAACTATATCTTATTGGTTTTACTAATTCAAAATGGGGTGGTGATAGTACTGATAGGAAATCTACATCAGGTTTTGTGTTCATGTTGGGATTTGGACCAATCTACTAGTCAAGCAAGAAGTAAGCAACTCTTGCTCTCTCTTGAACTGAAGCAGAGAATCAAGGGACTGTGAATGCAACTATTCAAGCAATTTGGTTGCATGGGATTCTGACAGATTTTGGAATATGCACTTCTCCTTTAGTATACCTCTATTGTGACAATTAGAGTACCATCAAGATATATAGTGATCCCATTCAGAAGCAGCAAACCAAGCATATGGAAGTACACATGCACTACATTCGGGAACTAATTCATAGTAAGGCTATCACTCTGCATTATTGCCCTGTAGAGGAGTAAATTGCAAATATATTCACCAAGTCCTGCAATAAAAACAGATTTGTCTATCTCATATATCTTCTTGGCGTAAAGGCTTGACTCATCTATTGTTCCTGATTTACCTACTTCTTTTGAGGGCGGGGGTGGTTCCCATGAGGCTTTCCGCATTTCCTTGTTTGTCAAGTAGTCATTTTTTTATTCATTTAGATTGTATGGGTGACCTTTGTCCTAGTTTCTAGGGTCCAGTTTGCACAAAGTTAAGATTAAAGGGGGGTGTTAGGATTAATTAATCATCAATTTGCCAACATAGTATATTTGTCCTTTTCCCTAGCTTAGGAGGTATTCATCACTTCACTAGTGCATGGGGGACACACCTAGGGGCCACCTTCCATTCACTGCGCATGTTTGCATGAGTTTATAAACTCTAGGGACCAATCCCTATAATTTAGGAAACCACTCTGAGTGCCACTAGGAGTTTCTAGGGATTGACTCTAGTAGATATTCAATTATGTTTAATTATGCATTGATTCCCATCAGTTAGTTCACTCTCAGTCACCCTAGCGCCAATTTGCATGATTCAAGGGAGGTTAGGCACATTTACTCACCTATTGTGAGAGAAGGGAATGTTATAAAGTGTTTGATATGAAATAACTAAAATCGAGAAAGTAGACTGTGACAATCCGGGTGGATCTTGGAGGCCCTGCGACGTCGGTGATTTCGAGCAGGCGAAATGGCTCATTGACAGAGAAACAAACGCCATTTCCCTTATCTTCCGTCCGTGATCTCGCTGGGTTTGTTTTCTCACTCACCACTGGTCTCGTGCTGATGAATCCTCTGTGAATTTTTTCGATTTCCGTAGTTCAACGGATGAATTTGGTGCCCTAGGGTTTCATTCCTCTTTTCTTTTTAAATGCCCGGCCATTGGCAATGAAATGGTCATTCGGGTCCAGATCCCTCGATGCCGGATGGAATCCCTATGAACGATGACGGCTCGCCTTTGAGCTCGTGATCGGTTCACTGTCAACGGGTCGCACATTTTCGTTTTACAGGGGTAATGGCTTTCTCTCCGGCTATGGGTTTGGGCATTGGCAGGCACATTGATAGCGATAATTTCACTGTGGGAGGTTATCAGTGGGCCATTTACCCCGACAGTAAGAATGTCGAGGACAAGAATGTGTCCAGGCTTCATTCTTTGTTGGGGTTTCGCCTACAAGAACGGTGGGCTTCAGCTCCAGGATCCGGGGTCGAGGGCTTTGGCTCCAATTCAAGATGCGGTTCCAAGAATTGGGATTGTGGGTTTTGGCTATCTTTCGAGGCTGTTGGTTCCTCTATTGTAGAGGAAGATCGCCAGCCTTATGGCGGAGGCGGTGACTATGGATATACTCTTGGGTGGCGACCCGTATTGTGCCCTTAGGGATTCTGTGGCGGCGACGGCGTTTTCAGAGGTGGTGGCCTTTGCTATCGGCAGTATATCTGAGTTTTTGTGTGGTAGTGGGTATTTCTGGTGGTGCTCGTGAGATATATGATCAGAAGTGATCCATTTTTGGTCTATTTTTCGATGATAGCATTCTTGCTGAAGTTTTTGTAGTTACTACATATGATTTGGGTTGTGATACCCATATTTTCTGTGATGTATCTAGCTGATATGCTTTTACAGTTTGGGACAGTTTTGTAATTTTTGGTTATGACAATATGAGACAGCAAATATGTGACAATGTAGGGATCCTAGTGATCCTCTTACATGTGCAAATGTAATTTTGTTCTACTTTGAAATAAAATTACGAATTTTTTCCGAGGAAGAAAAAAACCTAAAATCGAGAATTATAACAATATGATAAATATTATTGTTAGCACTCAGAATGTACCCAGGTTGTGAAAGGTAAACTCCAAGGTAACAGCAAAACCACTTTAGGAAGAAACTGGTATTTTCTTCCAGAGAGGGATCTCTCAATAAAGATTTAACAGGACCAGATTTAACAAAACCATATATAAAATAACATTCAAAGATTTATGTATTTGGATGAAACAATCACATAACCATTGGGCATGGAGTCATATACCACATAAAGATACCACAAAGACATATACATGATATTTATCAAAGGCAAGGTAATCACATCATCACAGTCATTCAAATTGATTCAGGTAGAACAGAAGAGATGAAGAAACAACCCATTAATACAGAGCATCAACAATGATGAGTCCTATATCAACTTTAGCAGAAAAAATCATATAATATCTGAAATGATGACCAGAGCATAAACATATGAATTCCAATCATCTGACGCTATATTCCAGATACGAGGAAGAAACAGAATGGAATGTTACACAAGGGAAATACAATCACATAAAGAAAGAGGCACAGACTGCAATATCAACGACACATGAATCTCTGACAAAACCTCATGCATTCACTTTGTTATTTCAAAAAACAGATATGTTCTGCAAAATTATTCACCACCCGATGGGTTCCAACCCCCATCTCTTAAAAAAGATGCATATTTATACATAAAATGATCCGTGCTCCAAAAAGGAGATCAATAACAGAATGATCGGCTTAATTTAGAGTTTGTAACTGAATTCCTAACCCTTAGGAAGTTTGTTACAACTCCAATCCTAACAGATCATAAAGTACAAATCAACTTGATACCAAACTTTCGCCCGTCAGCTCCACGTCTTTGCCCCATCAGCTCCACGTCTTTGCCCCATCAGCTCTTCAGTGCATGACACCTGTTCCTAGGGATAGAGAATATACTTTGTCTTTCCAAACCGCTCCACAGCTTTCCACTGCTCTGAGCTTGGGGTGTCACACCCCGTCATTTCCCGAATGGCTACTTCGAGCTCCATAAATGCTTCATAGGATTTTCTGGGGAATCTGCTCCTGATGATGGCGAACTTCTGCAGAATCTCGAAATCTTCTGTGAGCATATCCACGATGGTCTTCCCTGTCAGGCTTTTCTCCAAATCATTGAATTTGGAGTGGTCCATGTGGCACTGAACAAGCAGGTTATGATAATGTTCCTGTGAGAACATGCGCCCTTCTCCATCCCAGAAAGAAGGCAGTCCGTCCTCGAACAGTTCTTTAAACTCCTGTTTAAAATTATTAACCTGCAGCAATAATCCTTCTGATTTATCTTGGACCATTTTGATTAAGTGATGCTTATGGATGATTCTCTTTTCCCACATCACTATTGATACTCTGTCCTTTATGCCCAATTCGTGCAACTTCTGATATGACAGTGAATTTAGAAAATTTAGTGTGTTTTGAGCTGTAGCAAGAGGTCTTTTCTCCATATCTTCGTTTACCAGTTTTAATCTCTGGTGAGCCGAATTTATCATTATATTCAAATCATCAATAAAATTTAGGTAGTGCCGGAACTTGGTAATCTCTATACACAGGGTATCCCAAATGATATGTTTTGCCCCCTGAAGGGGGCCCTTCCCAATGCACTTTTCCTTTAGCTCATTAAATTTCTTCTGTAATTGATTTCTGTCCTGCAGTATTTGCTTTTTGCTTTCATTTACTTTAGCCAATTCAGTTTTCATCTTTTCATTCTCTGCTTTCAAATCTTTGATCGCTTCTTCTTTCAAACTCGCCTAGGACATTGTCACCAATAAATCATCAGTAGAGAAATCATCTAATGGCTTCTGGATATTTACAATAGACAGGTCCTCGCCGGTGGGAGTCTGGCTCATCAACTCTTCCATAATCTCCTTCTCTTCATTCTGATCTTTTTTCATCAAGGAGATTTGGGATAACAGTTCCTCCCTTTCGGCTTCCCACTTCTCTTTTTCTTCCTGTAGCTCTCCGGCTCTTCCTTTGTATTCCATCATCTCTTGATGGACTTTATCCTTCTCTTCTTGGAGAGCTAGCAACTCAGATGACTGAACATGTTCAGCACCTGGGATCTTCAGTTTCTTCTTCAGGACCTGGAGTGCATTATCCTTTTCCTCTAACAACCTCTTGACTGCCTGGGTACTGTCGGAACTAGCAATGTCTGTCTGCAGCTTCCTAATCTGAACAACATTTGCTTTATTTTCCACTCTCTCATGTTTTAATTGAACTTCCAGTTTGTCTATCAAAACTTGCAATTTATTAATCCTCACCATGGCTTGTAGTAAGTCTGAGTAGATGATATCACTGGTCTATTTATGAAGTTGAATTTTATTCGGAGTGCTGATTTTGTCTAACCGGATCTCCATTTCAGCCATCCTCTTGCCGCTTACCATAGCCATTTTAAAAGTATTCCTCTCAGCATCTCTAGCAGAGACCAGAGAGGTTTTCAAACCGTACAAACTTCTCACCTTCGAGAGCAAATTTCTTGTTTCCTCCATAGACTGTTTCCTCTTCTCCATGTAGCTAGTTTTGAGCTCCTCCTTTGAATTGAACACGTGGCATGATTCCGAACTGTCTACATCACCCTCCACATTTTCAAAAGAGAATTGACTTACTTGCACCGCTTTCATGGGAACTAGGGCAACCCTTTTGGAACCATCAGAAACTTCCTCCTCTACAATTTCACCACTTTCAAGCAGCTTTGCCCTTTTATGGGGCCCCTCCTCATCTATATCCATACTCTCAGCTTCAGACAAACTCCTCTTGACCACAATACCAGCACCTTCTGTTATTTTGGTCGCTGTGACCGGTATGGTATGTGTCTCTTCATCAGAACTTGACCTATCAGTACACTACAACAAATTGGCCATTTCAGCTAACCCCTCAATAGCCTGATGCTCAAATGGTTTATTCTTGTTTGCCTGTTTTCTCAATGAGATCACATGGTGGGGGTCATAATTCATATTCACATCTTTTATGAAATCCATATTCTCTAACAACTTTTCTATAAAAGCCAGGGCGCCTTTACCTTTAAAAATGAAAGGGCTGACTTTGAGTGGAAATTTAATGTTTGAAGATTTCTTGAAAGCACCAAAGTGCTCTTCCTCAGACAGCAATCTCTGCCTCATGAACTTTAGTGCGAAAATCCTTGGGGTCAAGAAGGAGGGTAGCTTGTAAGGCTGACCAGTAAAGCCATATACTCTTAACACTGTGTAACCTCTGTACAGGAACCAGTCACCCACCCGATCTTCGGGTGACGACTGCATTAGGCATCTCATCTCGTCCAGGACACGGGGTAGGTCCTCATCAAATAACATTTTGTACATTTCAGACATGATCGAATTAGCAAATTCGAACATGTTGATTTGCTTGGGCAAATCAGAAGAGCATAGAGTACTTAAGAATTTCAATTCGGTAACATTAGAGCATAATAGCATGTTAAGCAAGTATGTTTGAAACCTAAAGAACTGGACCTTGGGAAACTCAGTCAACTAAAGGTGGATTGCTTCGGCAAGGTATTCATCTAAATTAAGCACAGGGACTGACTGGGACTCAGGGCTTAGAGAATTTATTCTTAATAAGAAACCTAGGATGACATCACCTATATGACAATCGACATCTAGACCTAACACTTGGCAGACCAGCGACATTACCAATTACACTTCAGTCCTAAAAATGTGCAAGTGGTAAGGCAAGAAAAGACCTTCAAGGGACTGACCTTCCTTCAGGATACTTGACAAGAATTGACAGCAACTTTCACTTTCACAATTTTTTAAAAACTCAGCAAGGACAGATTCATTTGCAGAGTCACGATTTATAGGGTAATTTTCGGGCAGACTAAGGTTTTCTCTGATGACTGAAGCATCAATTTTACACAGTATTTTAGACGCGGACCGACTCACAATAATCCTCTAAGAGGGAGAATAGTTCACCGCACACCACTCGGCAAATTCCGGGAAGTGGAGGGTTTGGTCGAGGGCGAAATGGTACAAAAAAGACTTGCATACATTCATAATGTCATTCCCCTGTAAGTAATAAGACCACAATTTCTCTTTGCTGCCGGACACGCTCCCTGTGGATAGGAAGGGGTCGCACACGCCCCTGTGTCTATCTACTAAAAATTCCTCTCTATCATCTGCGACCTGGCTAGACACACAAATCTCTCCCCCTTGGTCCATTGCTTAATTTACGATGGTAATTGGATGAAAGAGTTACAGGGTTTAAGTCCTACCTGGATTACTGTGGAGGCGTGTGTTCGGAACGTGCCTGGCACTGACAAATGGAAGCTCCCAAATCGCCAGGTCCCAAGCAAATAAAATAATCATTGGAGAGGTCAACCCTGCCTTTATAGGACCACACAATTCGCCACGTAGACAGCATTTATTTTCCGCAACCACCACTTATTCTTAACCGCCGTGCACTTCTGTTGTTCGTCTTCATTTAAGACCCTAGATCTGATCTCTCTTTAATTTATGGCCTTTGGATAGCGCGCCACGTACCTCGTTCCGCCAGGCGTCTTGGAGATAATCAACGCGCCAGTCTCCATCCCGGAATGCTCTCCCACCGTCGATGAAATCGCCCTTTATCATGAGCCGTTGGATCGGGTGACACGTTAACCGAATTCTGCCGGGCTCTGTCGCTTTAACTGTCGTGCAGCTTCGATCCCCGGAATTATTCTCAACCGTTGATGTGATACGCCTTTAACTTTCCATCGTCGGATCATACGCCACGTACCAAATTCCGCTGGGCACTTCGGAATTATCCACCGCGCTAGTTCACCCTCCGGAAATCATATCAGCCGTTGATTTGATTCACTTTGATCTTCAACCGTCAGATCGATCACCGGGTAACTCATTCTGCTTGGCGCTTTGGGTTTATCGGTCGTGCAGGTTCCGGCTCCGGAATCAATCTCAACCGTGGATGCGATCCGACTTCACCTCTCCGCCATTGGATTGAGTAGCATGTAGCCGATTCCGCCGGATCGTGTCGTTTTAACCAGGATGCAACTTCACGAAGTGGATTGGATATAGGCCGTCGATCTACGCGAGGCAACTTGATGGCCGCTGATCTGTGTGCCCGATAAGCGCCCGGACCAAACCTTTATCTTCCTTGCATCTCTGAGGAGTGGAGAGAATATCAGCCATTGATCTTCTTCTTTCTCCCATCGCGGCTTATGATCTTCGGTGACTTAATCGCTTTTTTGCCTATAGTCCCATTTTTACTATATATCTTTTAACCAAAGTTTGGCAAACAACCATTATTTTTCTTCTCCACCATGGTCTTTCACCCCCTTTGATAAATAATGGTGTTAACAGCTGGCTCCATCTAGGGATGATATCCTCCCTGCGAGGTATCAAAGAACTCGTAGACCAGGTGCCTGCTTTTGATGTTGCGTAATAACTTCTCAAAAACCCATCTTTTGCTTTTGTAAATATATCATTTTTATATATTTTTTAGAAAAGGAGTGGTATGCCTCTTGAACTTTAGAGCTTTCACTGCGAGCTTTCAAATACACTCGGCTTACCATCCATATTTATTTGTAAAGGGAAATAAATATGTACAATTCTATGATACAAATTTTACCTTCCCCCTCAGGACAGGTAATGCTTCAGATATCTTCCATTTACATGGTTACTCTCCAGAACAACCCCATTTTTATATTCCAGCAAAAATGCATTTTGTCCTCTGTACCGAGCAACAATGTAAGGTCCGACCCACATAGGGTCAAACTTTCCATGCTTGTCTTCATTAGGTGCATCCCACTTCAAAACCAGGTCATCAATCTGAAACTGCTCTTCCTTGATTCTCCTGTCAAAAGTGTTCTTCATTTTCTCTTGATGTGACTGCACTTTATCATAAGCCGTACTTCTTCATTCTTCTAGCTCAATGATCTGACTTATCCTTCACTGTATGTGATTTGGTTCTTCTTGCTGATCCTGGAAATATCTCATAACTGGTACCCCTAATGACGTTGGAAAAATCACTTCAGCGCCATATACCAGTTGGAGTGGAGACATGCCGATTGCTCTTTTGGTACTAATTCTATCAGCCCATAGAGCATATTTTAGTTTGGTGTGCCAGGACCTCTTATTATCTTCCAACAACTTTTTTTATGATCCTCACCAGGCTTTTATTTGAAGATTCAACTAATCCATTTCCTTGAGGGTAATATGCAGTTGAGTGATTGAGGCTTATATGATACTTATGAGAAAAGTTAATCATCTTCCTAGATTTGAATGCAGCTGCGTTGTCTGTTACTTTCCTCTTTGGACACCCAAACCGAGCCAATATATTTTCTTCAAGAAACTCCATGATCACATTCTTAGTGGCCCTCCTGGTAGGAATTGCTTCTATCCATTTAGTAAAATAGTCTGTAGCTGTCAAGATCCACCTGTGCTGACCTGATGAGTTGGGGTTTATTTCACCAATGAAATCCAAACCCCATTGCTGGAAAGGAGCCTCAACTATTATTGGATTCAGAGGGAGAGATAGTACCTTTCTCTTACCGTCGAAAATTTGGCATTGATGACATTTGCTGATTTCTTTATACACATCTGAGAATAGCGTAGGCCAATAATAACCAGCTCTCAGGATTTTGTTTGCAGTCACCTTCCAAGAATGATGTCCCCCACAGTCTCCTTTGTGAAATTCTTTGGTAACTTGCTGGGCTTCATCCTCCAATAGACAATTTAGTAGAACTCCTCCAGGATCCTTCCAATAAAGATATTTATTTATGATACAGAATTTAGCAGATTTCAACTTTACAGATCTTGCTCTTGATTTACTTAATCCTTCTGGTGCTTGCAAATTTCGGAGGACATATACAATACCAGAATACCATAGAGAGGCTACAAAATTAGCCATCACTTCTATCTCTATGTCCAACTGATCAGACTGGTGAGTCAAAAAATTGATCTGTAAAGATTCACAATTTGAGTTTGTCATCATCTTTGCTAACCCTTGTCCTTTAACTAGCTTCATGGGTTTTATTTCTATACCATATTCCAGTAATGTAGCTATCCATCTCGCCCTCCTGCCTTCGGGGTCTGGTTGAGTCAAAATTGCTTTTACTGCAGCGGTTGGAACATGTGCAATTACATGGGAATGCAAAACATATACTCTGAAATCCTTTAATGCTTTAATTAAAGCACAGGCCTGCTTTTCCATGATATCATATTTCAACTCCCCATCCCGTAGCATTTTACTGAAAAAGGCTATGGGTTGTTCCAAATTTTCATCATTTTTCTGCAATAATACTGCTGCTATAGTATGTTCCGAAGCATATGAGAATACTGAAAAATCCTTGGTGAAATCTGGACTTATCAAAACAGGAGCTTCTGAAATTGCTTTCTGGATTTCCCGAAATGACTCCTTAGCTTCTGTACTCCACTTTATTTCATGACCTTTCTTCAACATATTCGTAATATTCATCAAAATCTTGGCAAAGCTTGGTACAAATCTCCTCAAGAAATTTACCTGTCCCAGAAATGATTGTATCTCCTTTTTGCTTCTGGGTTCTCCTACCCTTAGAATTGCACTTACTCTTTCAAGGTCAATCTTTATGCCATCTTTGGATATTATGTGTCCTAGTAGCTTTCCTTCTTCTAATGCAAAATTAGACTTCTTAGGGTTCAAAGATATGCCATACCTCCTACACTTCATGAAGACCTTCTCCAGATGATGCAGATGTTCTCTGTCAGACTTTGAGTAGACTGTGATATCATCCATATAAATTACCACGAAACTTCCAATTTCTCCTACAAAGGCAATGTCCATAGCTCGCTGGAAAGTGGCGCCTACATTCATCAAACCAAAAGGCATCTTGGCATACATGAAAGTCCCCCATGGTGTAGTGAAGGCAGTTTTCTCCTGATCTTCTGGCAGCACTTTGATCTGATTATACCCTGAAAAACCATCGAGCATCGAAATCCTTTCAACTCCCACCACTTGCTGCAGTATACGATCCATCTTGGGTAGAGGATAGTTGTCTTTCATGGAGACCTTATTCAAATTGCGGAAATCTATGCACAGTCTTATCTCTCCATTCTTCTTTCTGACAGGGACCAAATTCGCAACCCATTTAGAAAATCTAAGTGTTACAATGATCTTGGCATCAAATAACTTCTTTATGTCCTTCTCAATGACAGGGAGCAGCTTAGGATTGATCCTCCTGAGTTTCTATTTAAAAGGATTCTCCCCAGGCTTTATAGGAATAGTGTGCTGCATGATAGATGTATCATATTCTTTGAGGTCTTCATAACTCCAAGCAAACACATCTGTATATTTTTTCATCAACTTCACATACTCCTCTTTCTCTCTTTCTGGCAGCTTCTTGGATAATTTTATGATTTTAGGATTCTCCTCAGTGCCAATATTTCTATCTTCAATGGCATCACCAACAGGTTTCACTTTGGGGTTGTTGGCAACATCATTTTGATCAAAGAGCCTTTCTAAAGGGATCAGGCCTCTTGGTATGAAATTATTTTTCAGCTGGATGATATCCTTACCTCCTAAGGTTCTCTTTAACTTCTCAGCATCTTCTCCTTCTGTTTCAATTTCTTCATCATCTCCAAGGGTCCCATCTTTATCATTTTCATTGTCAAAATGAGTATTCACAAATTCCCCTGATAACTCTAGAAATCTTCGGATCTGCATATCATCTTCAAACACCTGCCAGTATTTGGAATTGTCAGGGATAGAAGGTCTGTTCAAAATCTCCACCTGGTATTCTTTTTGACTAGTCATTGGGGTCTCAAATCTTCCAGCAGATACTGCCAAAGAATCAGCCACCAAATTTTCAACCCTGGGAACAACCTAAATCGTATGCTCTGTGAAGAAATTACCAAGCATATCCCATACTTCATTTCTGTAAGCCCTCATCCGAGGATGCCTGGCTTGATAACTCTCATTTACCTGGTTTATCACCAACTCAGAATCTCCCAAGATCCTGACTCTCTGAGCCCCCAAATCTTTCAAAGGATGTAATCCTAATAACAAAGCCTCATACTCTGCTACATTATTTGTGCATTCAAATAGCAATTTGTATGATAAAGCTTTGAAATCATGAATAGGAGAAATTATGTATACGCCAGCCCCAGCACCAACCTTTGCAACAGATCCATCAAAATACACGATCCATTGGCCTTCTTTTTTCTGCTTTGCTTCCAAAGATTCCTGTTCTAAAACTTCTTTTTCATCATTTTCCTGAGACTTCTCCTGCAACGTCTTTTCTTCCTCATGTGGGATAGCCTCATTAAAGAAAATGGAAGACCCCAAATCAGTATCAACTGGATATATGTGATGGACTTCAGGTTTATCTTGACTGCTAACCACACAGGGAGTTCTTTTTTCACTATATAACCTTCTGCTCCCATCTGGAACAGGGATCGTGGCATATGACATGTCCATCTGTAAACTACCTTTCAGCTTGGAGGTCCAAGATCTTGACAGCAATACCCCAAATTTGGGTGGAATATCTGCCACCACCACATCCATGACTATAGTTTTAGATGGCAATTTATTCAGGGTCACCACCATGTCTTTAATCAAACCAAGGCATTTTACTCTCTTAGAATCAAATGAGTATAAATCCTTATATGGTCTAGTCACTTCCAATCCCAGACTTTCCACGACTCCTTTGGGCATTAGATTATAGGATGCCCCTGAATCCAACATAGCATTGTGGACCACTTTGTCAAGCACATTTAGACTTAAATAGAAAGGAGGAACCTCTTCACCTTCTAAATTTTCAACTTTTGGTCCAAATGAAATAGTAGGATTATCATCATTTAGTTCTAAAATGTCTGACTGCCATTCTCCTTTGTTTTTGATCATTTTGGTGATAGTATCTCTGTATTCAGTGTTTCTCAATAATTCATTAAATGGAACAGAGATTTTTAGTTTTGAAAGCTCATTCTGTAAGTTAAAACCAGCACCAATCTTTTCCACATCAATCGGAGTCGCCTTCTTTATTATTTTATCCCTTTGTACATCATTTTCAACCTCTTTACTCACAAAGGGTTCTTTTTGTAGTCCTTTCCCCTTTTCTGCATTTAAAGAACTAGAGGAAGGCTAATTTGGGTTTGCCTTCCCTTTATTTATGGGGACATCCCTATTCCTCAGTCTCATTTTCCTTTGCACATCATCCATTGCATGTAAATAACCTCTCTGATATAGCTCATTTTCAAATTCTTCATTTGTATCTTCCTGTGCAAACATCTATGTTCTTCTTCAGTAAGATATATTTCTGAATCCTGTTCTCCAAACAGATGAATCTCATTTTCAGGTGGATCTTCTTCATCACCAACATAATTTTCAGGGAAAGGCGGACGGATAGGCTGTTCTTCTTGGTTTCTTGGATTCCTCTGTCTATTCTGGGGTGGAACAGGGGGATTTGGCCTTCTGAAATTTGGATTCCTGATTTGGGGCTCCCCTTGCTCCCTGTTGAAGGGCCTAGTATCTATGGTCAACCTATCCATCAACTTTTCCATAGTCTTCAACATCATCTCAAATTTAACATCAGCGGAAGAAGATGAAGTAGAAGGCATATTTTCTTCCCTTCTCCTCCTGTCCATGTCTCTATGTTTCATCTTTCCACTAGCCATCATGTTAGCTTCCACTTCTAGGGCATCAGTAAACATGGCAGCAAGAGTTGCCGATTTCCTTTCTCTCAATGAAAATGCAAAATCATTATCAAAAGCTCCAGCATAATGCAGTTTAGCAGCTACAGGAGAAGGTTTTATATCTTCCGGAATAGAGTTGTAAGCCCTCATGAATCTGCTTGAAAATTCATGAACAGACTCAAAACCCCCCTTTTTGAGACTATTGTATTGAGATAAAAGTTGCAGAGGATTTTGTTTATCGTCCCACCTGTCCAGAAAGGCGTTTTGAAAGGCCTGAAAATTTACTATAGATCCATTAGCCAAGTCTTTAAACCACTTCTTTGCCTCCCCAGATAAACTTTGGGCAAATAACTGCAGTTTGACATCAGGATAGTCAACTTCTTCCAAGTCAATGAAATCTTCAAACTTGGCAACATGCTGTTTTGCAGTTATATCACCTTCCCCATCAAATAAAGAAATTCTCTGAGAGTAATTTTGGGGGAGATCATGCAATACAGCCGGCAAACGCAAGGGAGCAAATCTAGCGGCCATTGATCTGGACGGGTTCACAGGAACTGAAATACTTTGAGAGTGTTCGGAGGCAGTTGTTTCAGCTTTCGGTGCTTGTTGCAAGTCCTTCGAGAGGGAATCTAACAGGTAGGATTCTAACGTGTGAGGATGGATCTCAGTATTTTTGAGGTCGGATTCAGATATAGCTTTCAACCTACAAGGAATGAACTCAGTATCTTGGATTTTGGGTTCAGATCTACTTCTCAACAGGGTCTGCGTAGTATTGACTTCCCATGCTGGATTAATATGAGAATCGAGTGATGATGATGGGCCGAACAAAGGAAAATCTAACCTCTCTTTATTTTTTCTCTTAAACAACTTTTCTGGATCCTCAAAACTTTTCAGGATTTCGGTATCAGAGTTACCTCGTGTATGTCTTCTTGAAGCCAGAATGTCGTTCTTGAATTCTGAAACAATTTCACAATGAAGTCATT
>LPNX011113752.1:188047-218261 GCA_001517045.1 Pseudotsuga menziesii | reverse complement strand
TATACAACCTTCTTTTCTTTTTGAAATTCCTGTTTGCCCACAGAAATCTTTCTTAATCTTTGTCGTTCTCCCGGGGCAGATAAGCACTTTCGTCCCTGGCAACGGCGCCAGTTTGTTAGCACTCAGAATGTACCCAGGTTGTGAAAGGTAAACTCCAAGGTAACATGAAAACCACTTTAGGAAGAAACTGGTATTTTCTTCCAGAGAGGGATCTCTCAATAAAGATTTAACAGGACCAGATTTAACAAAACCATATATAAAATAACATTCAAAGATTTATGTATTTGGCTAAAACAATCACATAACCATTGGGCATGGAGTCATATAAGACATAAAGATACCACAAAGACATATACATGATATTTATCAAAGGCAAGGTAATCACATCATCGCAGTCATTCAAATTGATTCAGGTGGAACAGAAGAGATGAAGAAACAACCCATTAATACAGAGCATCAACAATGATGAGTTCTATATCAACTTTAGTAGAAAAAATCATATAATATCTGAAATGATGACCAGAGCATAAACTTATGAATTCCAATCATCTAACGCTATATTCCAGATACGAGGAAGAAACAGAATGGAATGTTACACAAGGGAAATACAATCACATAAAGAAAGAGGCACAGACTGCAATATCAATGACACATGAATCTCTGACAAAACCTCATGCATTGACTTTGTTATTTCAAAAAAGAGATATGTTCTCCAAAATTATTCACCACCCGATGGGTTCCAACCCCCATCTCTTAAAGAACATGCATATTTATACATAAAATGATCGGTGCTCCAACAAGGAGATCAATAACAGAATGATCGGCTTAATTTAGAGTTTGTAACTGAATTCCTAACCCTTAGGAAGTTTGTTACAACTCCAATCCTAACAGATCATAAAGTACAAATAAACTTGATAACAAACTTTTGCCCGTCAACTCCACGTCTTTGCCTCATCAGCTCCACGTCTTTGCCCCATCAACTCTTCAGTGCATGACACCTGTTCCTAGGGATGGAGAATATACTTTGTCTTTCCAAACCGCTCCACAACTTTCCACTGCTTTAAGCTTGGGGTGTCACACTCTGTCATTTCCCGAATGGCTACTTCGAGCTCCATATATGCTTCATAGGATTTTCTGGGTAATCTGCTCCTGATGATGGCGAACTTCTGCAGAATCTTGAAATCTTCTGTGAGCATATCCACGATGGTCTTCCCTGTCAGGCTTTTCTCCAAATCATTGAATTTGGAGTGGTCCATGCGGCACTGAACAAGCAGGTTATGATAATGTTCCTGTGAGAACATGCGCCCTTCTCCATCCCAGAAAGAATGCAGTAGGTCCTCGAACAGTTCTTTAAACTCCTGTTTAAAATTATTAACCTGCAGCAACAATCCTTCTGATTTATCTTGGACCGTTTTGATTAAGTGATGCTTATGGATGATTCTCTTTGCCCACATCACTATTGATACTCTGTCATTTATGCCCAATTCGTGCAACTTCTGATATGACAGTGAATTTAGAAAATTTAGTGTGTTTTGAGCTGTAGCAAGAGGTCTTTTCTCCATATCTTCGTTTACCAGTTTTAATCTCTGGTGAGCCAAATTTATCATTATATTCAAATCATCAATAAAATTTAGGTAGTGCTGGAACTTGGTAATCTCTATACACAGGGTATCCCAAATGATATGTTTTGCCCCCTGAAGGGGGCCCTTCCCAATGCACTCTTCCTTTAGCTCATTAAATTTCTTCTGTAATTGATTTCTGTCCTGCAGTATTTGCTTTTTACTTTCATTTACTTTAGCCAATTCAGCTTTCATCTTTTCATTCTCTGCTTTCAAATCTTTGATCGCTTCTTCTTTCAAACTCACCTGGGACATTGGCACCAATAAATCATCAGTAGAGAAATCATCTAATGGCTTCTGGATATTTACAATAGACAGGTCCTCGCCGGTGGGAGTCTAGCTCATCAACTCTTCCATAATCTCCTTCTCTTCATTCTGATCTTTTTTCATCAAGGAGATTTGGGATAACAGTTCCTCCCTTTCGGCTTCCCACTTCTCTTTTTCTTCCTGTAGCTCTCTGGCTCTTCCTTTGTATTCCATCATCTCTTGATGGACTTTATCCTTCTCTTCTTGGAGAGCTAGCAACTCAGATGACTGGACATGTTCAACACCTGGGATCTTCAGTTTCTTCTTCAGGACCTGGAGTGCATTATCCTTTTCCTCTAACAACCTCTTGACTGCCTGGGTACTGTCGGAACTAGCAATGTCTGTCTGCAGCTTCCTAATCTGAACAACATTTGCTTTATTTTCCACTCTCTCATGTTTTAATTGAACTTCCAGTTTGTCTATCAAAACTTGCAATTTATTAAACCTCACCATGGCTTGTAGTAAGTCTGAGTAGATGATATCGCTGGTCTGTTTATGAAGTTGAATTTTATCCGGAGTGCTGATTTTGTCTAACTGGATCTCCATTTCAGCCATCCTCTTGTCGCTTACCATAGCCATTTTAAAAGTATTCCTCTCAGCATCTCTAGCAGAGACCAGAGAGGTTTTCAAACTGTACAAACTTCTCACCTTCGAGAGCAAATTTCTCGTTTCCTCCATAGACTGTTTCCTCTTCTCCATGTAGCTAGTTTTGAGCTCTTCCTTTGACTTGAACACGTGGCATGATTCCGAACTGTCTACATCACCCTCCACATTTTCAAAAGAGAATTGACTTACTTGCACCGCTTTCATGGGAACTAGGGCAACCCTTTTGGAACCATCAGAAACTTCCTCCTCTACAATATCACCACTTTCAAGCAGCTTTGCCCTTTTATGGGGCCCCTCCTCATCTATATCCATACTCTCAGCTTCAGACAAACTCCTCTTGACCACAATACCAGCACCTTCTGTTATTTTGGTCGCTGTGACGGGTATGGTATGTGTCTCTTCATCAAAACTTGACCTGTCAGTACACTGCAGCAAATTGGCCATTTCAGCTAACACCTCAATAGGGTGATGCTCAAATGGTTTATTCTTGTTTGCCTATTTTCTCAATGATATCACATGGTGGGGGTCGTAATTCATATTCACATCTTTTATGAAATCCATATTCTCTAACAACTTTTCTATAAAAGCCAGGGCGCCTTTACCTTTAAAAATGAAAGGGCCGACTTTGAGTGGAAATTTAATGTTTGAATATTTCTTGAAAGCACCAAAGTGCTCTTCCTCAGACAACAATCTCTGCCTCATGAACTCTAGTGCGAAAATCCTTGGGGTCAAGAAGGAGGGTAGCCTGTAAGGCTGACCAGTAAAGCCATATACTCTTAACACTGTGTAACCTCTGTACAGGAGCCAGTCACCCACCCGATCTTCGGGTGACGACTGCATTAGGCATCTCATCTTGTCCAGGACACGGGGTAGGTCCTCATCAAATAACATTTTGTACATTTCAGACATGATCGAATTAGCAAATTCGAACATGTTGATTTGCTTGGGCAAATCAGAAGAGCATAGAGTACTTAAGAATTTCAATTCGGTAACATTAGAGCATAATAGCATGTTAAGCAAGTATGTTTGAAACCTAAAGAACTGGACCTTGGGAAACTCAGTCAACCTTAGGTGGATTGCTTCGGCAAGGTATTCATCTAAATTAAGCACAGGGACTGACTGGGACTCAGGGCTTAGAGAATTTATTCTTAATAAGAAACCTAGGATGACATCACCTATATGACAATCGACATCTAGACCTAACACTTGGCAGACCAGAGACATTACCAATTGCACTTCAGTCCTAAAAATGTGGAAGGGGTAAGGCAAGAAAAGACCTTCAAGGGACTGACCTTCCTTCAGGATACTTGACAAGAATTGACAACGACTTTCACTTTCACAATTTTTGAAAAACTCAGCAAGGACAGATTCATTTACAGACTCACGATTTACAGGGTAATTTTCGGGCAGACTAAGGTTTTCTCTGACGACTGAAGCATCAATTTTACACAGTATTTTAGACGCGGACCGACTCACAATAATCCTTTGAGAGGGAGAATAGTTCACCGCACACCACTCGGCAAATTCCGGGAAGTGGAGTGTTTGCTCGAGGGCAAAATGGTACAAAAAAGACTTGCATACTTTCAGAATGTCATTCCCCTGTAAGTAATAAGACCACAATTTCTCTTTGCTGTCGGACACGCTCCCTGTGGATAGGAAGGGGTCGCACACGCCCCTGTGTCTGTCTACTAAAAATTCCTCTCTATCATCTGCGACCTGGCTAGACACGCGAATCTCTCTCCCTTGGTCCATTGCTTAATTTACGATGGTAATTAGACGAAAGAGTTACAGGGTTTAATTCCTACCTGGCTTACTGTGGAGGCGTGTGTTCGGAACGTGCCTGGCACTGACAAATGGAAGCTCCCAAATCGCCAGGTCCTTTTCACCGGGTCCCGAGCAAATAAAATAATCATTGGAGAGGTCAACCCTGCCTTTATAGGACCACACAATTCGCCACGTAGACAACATTTATTTTCCGCAACCACCACTTATTCTTAACCGCCGTGCACTTCTGTTTTCCGGCTTCTTTTAAGACCCTAGATCTGATCTCTCTTTAATTTTTGGCCTTTGGATCGCGCGCCACGTACCTCGTTTCGCCAGGCATCTTGGAGATAATCAACGCGCCAGTCTCCATCCCGAAATGCTCTCCCACCGTCGATGAAATCGCCCTTTATCATGAGCCGCTGGATCGGGTGACATGTACCGAATTCCGCCGAGCTCCGTCGCTTTAACCGTCGTGCAGCTTCGATCCCCGGAATTATTCTCAGCCATTGATGTGATACACCTTTAACTTGCCACCGTCGGATCATACGCCATGTACCAAATTCCGCTGGGCACTTCGGAATTATCCACCGCGCTAGTTCACCCTCCGGAAATCATATCAGCCGTTGATTTGATTCACTTTGATCTTCAACAGTCAGATCGATCACTGGGTAACTCATTCCGCTGGGCACTTTGGGTTTATCAGTCGTGCAGGTTCTGGCTTCGGAATCAATCTCAACCGTGGATGCGATTCGACTTCACCTCTCCGCCATTGGATTGAATAGCATGTAGCCGATTCCGCCGGATCGTGTCGTTTTAACCAGGATGCAACTTCACGAAGCGGATTGGATATAGGCCATGGATCTACGCGAGGCAACTTGATGGCCACTGATCTGTGTGCCTGATAAGCGCCCGGACCAAACCTTTATCTTCCTTGCATCTCTGAGGAGCAGAGAGAATATCAGCCATTGATCTTCTTCTTTCTCCCATCGCAGCTTATGATCTTCGGTGACTTAATCGCTTTTTTGCCTATAGTCCCATTTTTACTATATATCTTTTAACCAAAGTTTGGCAAACAACCATTATTTTTCTTCTCCACCATGGTCTTTCACCCCCTTTGATAAATAATGGTGTTAACAATTATAAATTCAAAATGGTGTAGGTATGTCTTTCCAAAGAGCATAAATGTGGTTTAATTGTATTGGTTTAGAATTACACAGGGTTTTTTTTAATTCAAAGACAACACATGATATGATCCTATTAACCTAATATCCTTCCTATGAATGTTTCTAACTAGGTGTTTGAATAGATCTCTAATTGGATGGTCATAATCCTATCAATGATGATTAGTGAAGGCATGAATGAATTGATTATAATCAAGGGCATTGGTGCTAATAATGTTCTAGAAGGATAGGCAACATTTCCAATAACCAACAAAATTTGACTCATGTGCAAGTGCATCCCACAAATGCCTGGTGAAAATTCTAGTTTTTGGACACTGAGATACTTGCCTCAAGTGTGGATAAGAGGTTTGGCTTCAAACGGTTAAGTGTCACCTCCACAAAGAGCTATGTGGCTCAATATGAAAAAAAATCATGACCTCAACGTTAGCCTCCTTGGGCACCTTGCCTTTTTAGTTGGGTTTGTTTATATTTTGTGTAGCAAAATTTAAAAGTTCCCTAAAAGTCAACAATCACTATCATTTCACATGAGAAATTGGGGAGCATTACTTCAATGCTTAACCCGACATTTGTTTTGTGGCCTCTTGGTAGAGGAACTAAGCTATTTAGGATTGATTTGTTGTTTAATTTTAAAGGGGAAAACTTGATTTAAGATATGACAAGGGAGGTATTTCAAACCTCAATTTTTTTAATTCATTTAGATCACTTTATAAGTGCAAAAAATACTTCAAGGAGAGGAGTTTTTAGGTCCATTGGTGTGGGATTGAAGTGAGGAAACACATATGTGATGAGTGTTTGAAGTGAATTTTTGAAAATATCATATAAGCAGTAAATCAACGAGATATGAACATGTTTTAGTTCATTACTCCTCCTAACTTAATTCTTCAAACAACAAATGCTCAAAGTGAGGCATTTCACTATTGTTGTCTTTCCTGATTTGCCAAGATTGCTTTATGAGCATAAGACAAAGGGCATACTAAGATTTAGAGAGATTTCAAATCCCTTTTGTTTGAAGAGCGAATTAATCAAAATTGCTTTAAAGAAGAAATATGCAAGCGACAAAAGTTTAAACTAACACAAGCATACCCAAATTCCTATACTAATAATTTCTTGTGACTTTTGAAAGCAATGAAGAAGTTGTGTAATCGACTCTAATGTAAGATAGGAGGTAGGAGGTTGTTGGTAATTTTTAATCATGATCCCTATAAAACAAAGAAGTAAAAATGAGTCTTTCCCCTACTTCACTTAAGTGATTTAATGCCTAAGAAGGTAAAAGCAAATCGTGTTGGGTTTGTTAATTTCTTAAAAAGTGTGGACAACCACTTGGACTGCAATTACGAATAAGTCAAGCTAAATAAAAGACAAAATTGCATTCGTCACATGGGTAATGGATCTCTTAGTTGCAATATAGTTCGACTCGAGAGTTAACAAGTTGGTAGTTAACATAGTTCTAAATGTCTATGGCACCTACCTTCATCGGGACACTCTCTGGAATACTGTTGCTGCGGGAGGACTACTCTCTTCTCCGAACCTTATACTAGCTGGTGACCTGAACTTTACCCTGAGTGCCTTTGAATTCTGGGGTTCAAAATCCCTCCTTGATCCTTTGGGACCTACTCTCTCCTCCCTTCTCTCTGCCCATCACCTTGTGGACATTGCTCCTCCATGTGCCGGAACTACTTGGCGAAATGGTAGATCGGGGGAGGAGGGCATTTATAAAAGATTGGATCGTTTTCTGCTTTCGGAACAGCTCATTGGCCTCCTGCCCAGACATCAGGTGTGGACTCATCGATGTAGCATATTTGATCATTTTCCTATTTTGCTCGACTGGGGGGAGCCTCCGGGTCTTTGCCTCTACCCTTTCAAATTTAATCATACATGGCTTGGCAATGAAGGTTTTGTGAGATGATTCGTCACTCATGGTCTGCACCCCCACAGGATTGTTCACTGGTTGCTATGAATGTTTTCTCTTCTAAGCTTCGTCTTCTAAAAGAAAAGGTAAGACATTGGACTAAGGAGGAGACTTTGAAAATGAAGGCCAATTCAACTCACCTGGAAGCCGAGATTAATGCACTACTTGTCTTGTCTCAATCTGCGATCTTGGATCGGGATTTGCAATTCAGATTAAATGATTTAAAAGCTGATTACAATAAACTCTTGGAACATGATGTCAACTCTGCCAGATTACAGAGCAGAGTCACGTGGGAAAAACACGGGGATGCTAATACCAAATTTTTCCATGCTGTGGCTTCTGCTCAGAAAAATCAGAACGCCATTTGGAGTCTTCAGGATGACAATGGTAACTGGATATCGGATGATAAGGGATTAAAGGATCTGGGGGTTCGACATTTTAAAGAGATTTTTGCGGATGATGGGTTGACCGATCTTTCTGCCCAGCTGAGAGTTATCAGACTCTTTCCCTCCTATCTCAATGGGGAAGATCGTTGTGCCTTTACTGATCCGGTTACCCTCTCGGAGATCGAGGGCGCTCTAAGGACTTTTAAAAAAGATAAGGCCCTGGGGCCCGATGGTTGGACGGTCGAGTTTTATTTATGTTTCCTTGAACTGTTGGGACCTACTTTGGTAAACCTTGTGGAATCCACTCGCATATTGGGGAAGGTTACATCTGCCATTAACTCAACTTTTATTGCTCTTATACCTAAAGTTGATCACCCTATTAACTTTGGGGATTTCCGGCCCATATCTTTGTGCAATCTGTGCTATAAATTGATCTCAAAAGTGGCTGCCCTGAGACTTAAGCCATTTTTGGATTCTTTTATCTCTCCTCAGCAGTTTGGCTTCCTAAAGAACCGCCTCATTCATGGACCTGTTGCCCTTACTCAAGAAGTCCTCCACTCAGTAAAACTCATGAAAAAATCTGCTCTTATTCTGAAGTTGGACTTGACTAAAGCTTTCGATAGGGTAAATTGGACTTACATCAGGCTGCTTCTTATTCAGATAGGGGTACCTCTGGTGGGTGTGAACTGGATTATGGGGTGTATCTCTTCTGCAAATTTTGCTGTTATGGTCAATGGTTCTCCCTCCTCTTTCTTTTCGGCTTCCCGTGGCATTAGGCAAGGCTGTCCCTTGTCCCCGTTGCTTTTTATTCTGGTCATCGAAGGTCTTAGCTTCCTTATTGTAGATGCTAAGCGGAATGGACTTATCAAAGGTATTAAGATCTCGGACAATCTCGCACTCACACATCTACTATTTGTAGATGATGTGATTCTCTTTGGGATGGGCACTCTCGAAGATTGGATTGCTTTTAAGGTTATACTTGATACATTCTGTGAGGCCTCTGGTATGAAGATCAACATGGACAAGTCCAGTTTCCTTCATTCTGATTTGGATGATGCTGTGTTGAGAAGAATATCAGATATTATGCCATACCACTTTGCTCACCTCAACCTTGGCTTTACTTACCTTAGCTTTTTCCTGAAGCCCTCTGGCTATCTTGTCAAGGACTGGTATTGGCTTATCACGAAGTTTGAATCACGTATCAACCATTGGTCTAACAGGCTCTTATCCTTGGGTGGTCGATTGGTTCTTGTCCGTTCTGTACTTACCAGTCTGCCGGTCTATTGGTGTGCACTTTTCCTTATCCCTGCATCCATACTGGATAAACTCAGGAAACTTATCTTTTCTTTCCTTTGGGGGTCCTCAGCAAAAAAAAAAGAAGTTTCACCTGGTTGATTGGCACATGTTGGCTCGACCCTTATCACTGGGAGGTTGGGGTATAAAACATCTTCCACTCTTTTGTTGTTCATTAAGGATGAAGAATTTTTGGTTTGCCTTGAACAATCCTGGTATTTGGAATCAACTCCTGAGGGCAAAATATATGAAAAATTTGCCTCTTTAGTCCTGATGCAGGCTCAAAAAGTACAGACTTTGGAAGGTATCACCTATCTGGATGGGCTTTATAAAAACTTTGCATTGGATTGGAAATGGACTTACTTGGCAGGTTGGGAATGGTTCTAAGGTCAGAGTTGGAGCGGATCCAATTATTGGCTTAGGCTGTAACTTTATCCTGTCGGAAGAATTGAGGACCTATCTGGATGACTTTGGCATTACCACTCTTGATCAGGCAAAAAATCACTCAACAGGACACTGGTTTTCTGCTGAGGATTTAGATTTATGTGAAGAATGGAGTAAGCAATGGAGTTTATATATCAAGGGATTAGAATTTAATAGGATCAGATTAATTGAGGAGAATGATAAGCTCATGTGGTCTTTTGGGAACTATGCAGGCCCTATCAGTGCATCTATTGGCTATGAATGTATTGTAAAAAACATCTTTGTTGAGGAACATAACCCCGTCTTGTCATTACTTTGGTCCTTAAAGCTACCGTTGAAGATCATTTGTTTTACTTGGTTGCTGGTCAGGGACATAATTCTCACCTGGGATCATCTGGAGTCCCGTGGGTACAATGGCCCTAGTAGATGTGTCTTTTGTGAAAGTGAATTAGAGGGCTATGGTCATCTGTTCCTTTTGTGTCCTTTCGCAACGAACATTTTCACTCACTTCTTGAGATGTCTGGGCTTCACCTTCTCCCCTCATGACTCTGTGTTGTCTTTCTTGGCTCACTGGTTTAGCAACTCTGCTCTATCTGTTTCTTATCGGTATATCCCTGTCTTTATCTTCTGGTTCCTGTGGCTCCTTCGTAATCATTGCATTTTTGAAAATGGGAAACCTTTAGCTTCCCTGCTTATTTCTAGGATTGAGTGTATGCATGCCCTTTACCCTGTGCCCCAACAAAAAAAAAAGCATAGGCACATTGGTTCTAGGCCTATACATTTCTTCCCTGTTGGTTATTTTGATGGTGCGGCACAAAGGAATATGGGAGGTGCTGGGTTCGTGATCTATATAAGTGAAACCCATTACTTTTGTTTTTCTGTGGGCTATGGAATATGTACCAATACTCGTGCGGAATTGCTGGCCCTTTGGTCTGTACTCAGAGTTTGCAAGCTGATGGGACTGCCCATTCATATGATCTTCGGTGATTCGATGGTGGTTATCTCATGGGTGAATAAACTATCCACCCTTAAAATACCCACATTGAAACATTGGTGCGATGAAATATTTTCTATGTTGCATATGGCCCCACCAGTGACCTTCAATCATATATACCGGGAACTCAACATGCTAGCTGATGATCTATCTAAGAAGGCACTTAAAATGGATTTGGGTTCTGGATATTACTTGGAATTTTTGGATGGTTTGGTTATTGGGGAAGGTCTATTTAGCCTTTTTTGATGGCTGTTCTTATCAATTCTGTAGCATCCGGTCATATGATATGTTGTATTTCTTTTTTACTGCCTGTTTTGGATGATTTTCAGCTGGCTGCAATGAATTCCTGGGAGGATATGTTTAAAGGACACTACAGATGGAAGGATTTATCTGACCTGAACCATCAGGGATGATGAATAAGTCTGTATATGAACAGACTTAGTTTTTTACTTTTTTGCTGTATTAGCTGGCTATTCTGTCTGTTTGTTCTGTTTCAGTATGATTGCTGTTCAGATTGTATCTGCTGTTCAGTTTGTAGTCTTGTATGTATTTTGTGATGATGGCCTACCATAAGGCTGGTGGTGATGATCATGGACAGTCTGGACAGACCCATGCATTGTTTAATATGTCTTTTCGATTCATATGAATATCAAAGACTGGTATTTTTTCCTCTGAAAAAAAAAGTTGGATGAGAAAAGCTTATGGGGAAAATAACTTGCGACTGGAGTAAAAGTGTGGGATCAATGTTATAATGCCAACGTGGATAAGCAGTTTGGGATAAAATATAGAGAATTTCAACAGCCATGCAAATGTCGAAGAAAAGGACACATTGATACACGTAGAATAGACAATGGGTATCATGCAACCTGGAAAATTAAGAGAAGTGGTCCATAAATCTACAAAACTCACTAATTAGGGGTATCAATAGCATGAGTATGACCTTACAATATCCCTAAATAAGTTAATAAGAAAAAATACAACCTATACCTATGAAAAATAATGAAAACACAAAGTGGAACCATAATTTTGTTATGGAAAAAATGGCTCAATGGTGAGCAACTCTTCTTTCCTTGCAAGTTGCAACTAAGGAAACAAATTGATTGTGGGTTAGTGTGATCAATACAAACAAGTTGAAGAAAAAGATATAAATTAAAGTTATATAAGTAAACTACCAATCTATATGCTATGAAAATAAATATAATAAATGAGCTTCAATCAAATATTGTATATGTTCAATGGAAAAACTTGATTACAATGGTGTCACCTAGGAGAATGATGCTTTCAAATGGTAGCCAACACTCGCTTCAAGAGTGTCCTTTGTTCTTTTTCAAATTTGTCTCTAGCTGACCTAGAATAATGAAGGAAAAATACTTGCTTCTTGAGGAAGAAGCCAAGCGAGCTTGAAATGTCAAATAATGATGAGAAAGAGGATGAAAGAGATGTCTCTCAAACGAATTCTTGCAACATAACCGTGCTCTTATTTTCTCCTTATCAAATTCATATTCATGAGTTCATTTTTATTGGGTATGTGTTATATTCTTTTCATGCGTGTGTGGGGGGTTGCTCCTGTCAATGACACACCTAACAATCCCCACCATCTACTAATTTTGACCTTTTTTGGGTTTTTTTTTCTAAAAATATGTAATTTAATCCCATTTAAGGGATTAGGGTCTATTTCTAATTGGGTTAACATATTAGGGTTTTGGACACTGCAAAATACCTATATTTTGTATTGTGAGTGGTCCATAATTATAATGAGAAAATAAGAGTTTCAACTCCAAGTTTTTTTGGTTTTCCCAGTTAAGGGGTTTTAGGGTAAATATATGTGTATTATGTGTGAATGTTGTGGTGTAATCTCTATTTTTCTTAAAATAATATGTATGCTCTGCTTCTCTACACATGTTTAAAATTTTCACTTTAATAGGACAAATGGAGGCCTTAAAATAATTGCTTCATCATGTGAATGCTCTCTCTCATGAAGTGGCCTCAAGGTACATGTATGGGGTTATTAAATGCCCAAGCATGAGATCGAGGCCAATTCAAATTCCTTGGAGCCAAAATGCCATTATAAAGATGTGAATGCAATACATAAGTTAATTGTCTATGTTAGAGTAATCCATGCAGGTTTCAAATGTTTTTTGTGTGATGTTATGCGAGTTTCCTTAACAAACTCACACTAGTGGACCAAAGTTTGACTTTTTAATTCATTGCTTCATTCCACATTTTGATTTTGTTGAAGAAGAAGCTTTGTAACATGCATGTTATATGTCAATGATGTGCTTCTATAATGATAATTGAAATGTCATATGTGTGCAAAATTTAGGTGATAACATATACCAACAAACTAACAAAGACATATATAATAGAGCCAATCTAGCTTACTAGAGCTGCACAACTTTTCTCAAGGACTCCCACTAGTGTATACTTGACATAAATCAATAAATTACACAATGAAAAGGATTAATGTACACCAAGTTCCATAGTGAAAATGAGTTGTAATTGAAGAGGCAATAGACCCTCGAGTGCTACAACATGGAGAATTTAAGGGGGAATTAGAACAAAATCCTATAGGGGAGCATGATTTCATAAGTTTAGAGCAATTCCCAATCTTACAAGTGACTTATCACATGGATAAGGTTATTACGAGCAATGGTCAAATTACAAAAGAGTCACCAAAGAGGTCCTAACATTGCAAGTGTATTCTTTCCTAAACATGTTACGAGTCTTGAATTTTGGCACATCGACTTCAATACAAATGTACACAATATTTTTGTTGATTAGAGTACAATTAGAAAATTTCTTACTTGATCATCCATAGCCATTTATGCCAAAGCTTATCCAAGATATCACTTGTCTTTCATTAGAAGACCGTGGTCTCAACATGACATTTCAACAAAATAGGAAAGCTTATAAAATCAGAGAGGAGGACCTCTACACTTGGTATGGAATATTACGAGGGATGCAAGGAGCTTATATAATCCTGATTAATACACTCTTTGTTTGAATGGGGATACACATCCTAGTATGTCACATCTTAGGAAACAATAATAGAGATAATGTAGTTTGGACGTCCTTTCACTAACCGAGGCATGTGCTCATGGTCATTGACTAAATTGGTGAAAGATTTTTATGAAAATATTCATGGAGGCCATTGTAAAGGCATATGGCAAAACTTTCACATCTATTTATGTGTATTTCCTCATTGCCTTTTCCATGTTTAAGTGGGAACCACCAAAGGGTCACCACCACATTTCGTTTGAGTAAGGACCTATTTTTGTAGCCTTCATGTTGTGGAAAGCAAGGAAGTATCCCGACCAAGCCCATTTTAGTGGTAAAGCATTCATAGCCTAGTGTTGGTAAATGGTTGAGGAACCTAAGCAGTAGCCTCGATTATCTACCAAGTTGATCAACTGCTACCTTAAGTGGTCTTGCTTAAAACATACAGGGAACAAAAATTACATCCAACCCATCATGGAGGTAGTTGGAAGAATATAGGTTAGCCCTGCATGATATATTCCCAGAGCCAAGGAGATTCAAGAAAAAGTCTGCAACTAGCTAGGTGTGAACATCTCCACGACTAAATTGGGACTATTGTTTCTTTTTTTGAAAATAAACTATAGGAGGGTGATGAAGAATTTGGTACGGTTTCAATTCTCTTAAGAGCACCACATTGCTATGTTAGGTTCAAATGTAGAAGAATAGAAAGGGCTTGGAATTGGGACAATCATCTATCCAAGTCACTAAACAACCACTTGCAACAACTCCACTAACCAACATGGGAACCTCAATGAAGCTCCTTTACTTTGTTACCACCTTAAAGGAAACATGGACATTGGACGAAGTCCAAAGAAGGGTGACATAGTTAGTAGAAATGTTGGAAGGCATGATCTCCAAAAAACAAGGATGCACTCATTGTAATCATCCAAAAAGTCTTCGCTAGAAGTCAAGACAACATGTTAACCACCACTTATAAGTACTCCAAGGATAACTAAAAAAATTTAACTTTTATAGATCCAATACCCAACAACATGATAGGTTGTATACCTCACTCAAGGGGAATCATCGAGCATGCTTGAGAGGTGAACCCAAATTATCATGGATCTATAGAACACAACTAACAAACAACATCCTTAGTGTTGTTCTTCAAACATGTATTTGCGTGATTATTCAAGTTGTTGAAGTTCTTTCACCATCGAGGAGCATAGGTACGAGCTCTACAATGAATAAAGGAGATGGTCTCAAGTTGTATTAATACATCTTGTCCATCCACACATAGAAATAGGGTCAAGAATTAACAAGGAGGGATATCCTATGGATGGTGTAGATCCATTGTTTGGTTTATCAACTTCAAATATCATATGTTCACACAATGGGACATGCCTAAGTGGCAATCGATGGAGGCAAATCATGAATGGTGTGAGGTAAAATGTTCAACACTTAACTTCTAACCTTATCCATTCACACACTATAACATGATCGAGCAATAACAAGGATGATTCCTTTGATAATGACTAAGATTCATTGTACAATTTACCATTAACTAGTCTCAACCATTCGTGCACTATAGCATGATCAGATGGTAACAAAGAGGGTACCCCTTTAATGGCTAAGATTCACTATGCAATTTACCATCATATAATCTCATCCATTTTCACACTATAGCGGTATTGGGTGGTAACAGGGACGAGTCCCTCAAGAATGGATATGATTCATTCATGAACATTTTAGCTTTTTTTATCTTATACATTCATGAAATAAGGGATGATCGAGACTTGGTAGGAGTGGGATCCCTCGCCAATGACCAAGATTTTACCTTGATAATAAAGTTGACTGATTACAACTATTCATGCAAAGGGTGAAACTTCCACCTATCACACATGTGGGAATACATAAGTTCATAGGAAGGGATCTCCCTTGCCGCCTTAGATTGAATCTCTATAATGAATTACCCACCAATGGTAGGGCACACTAGGTTTTCCTAGTCAAGTCAACCTTTGATTTTCAAAAATAAAAGGGCACATGTCCCTTCAAATCCAGCTGCAAAATGCTAGTGCCACTCCAAAAAAAACTAGAAATGCCACTTAAATGCTAGGATCTCTAGCCATTAATGAAGATATCCTCGTATTATAAAACTTGAAATATTGGAATTGTGCATTCCATAGTATTATTTGATCCCACAACTATAATAATATCACGTGAAGTGACCAAGATTACTCATAGATCCTCCCAAACAAACACTAATTGAATGTGAAGCATCAACAACCTTGTATTAGTGGCATTAGTAAAGCACTTTCCTCTTTGAATTATTGGGTGATTGTTCTAGAAGCCTCAACTGAATCATATCTATTTAAAAGGAGCTATAATCCCATTCATATGATAAACTCACTATTATAGAATTCCTTTTCCCTTCATCTGCCTAGAATATCTATCCCTATGCCTTGAGCTAGTAAATCCACCTCTAGAATTTACACATTTCCTTATATTGGAACCTGCTTTGATACTAGCGACATATATTCATCCCAAGGTCCCTCCTTTCATCAATTAAATCACACACGTTGCCACCCCTCATACTAAAAACACATCTCCTAAACAAATTAGGGTTGTCACCTACGGGAAATATATCTTAGGTTAATCACAAAGTACTATATGGGATTCTGGGATAGCACAGTGCATTGTCCCCAACACCTTGCCTTCACGACTTCTTATAGATATGTGGTAGGTACTATCTTCCCACCACATCCTCTATCACAACTACTGGTGGCCAAAATCCCTTAGTATGTATCACCACTCTTTCCATTACCCAAATGCTAGGCACAACTTTGGGCACTGTCATCTTGTCACATGAGGTGAAATACACTAGGTACAAGAAGATGAATCAAGCTCAAAGGTCTAGTATATTTTCAAGGATGAAGTACAATCAACACCAAGTGGGGTTCCTCCCACCCCATGGAAGATCAAGAGAATTACCCCTTGGGCCCAAGAATGCTTCTCAATGTTCACTCTAATTATGGGGAGAGATATTGATGAGGACATAGATGAGGGAATGATATCCATAGTGGATATATACAATGCAAAGGATACCCCCAATTTCAAATATGAAAAAACCATTGCAACAAGAATGAGGTCCCCATTAGTTAATTTGTCAACTACTAGGGTATTCATGTACCATTTTCCATTCATCAACAATCACATCGTCTTGAAGCCATTGATTTTGAAGAAAAAGTAGGGGAGCACCTAATAGGATACATGAATGGCTACCTTAGGTAAAAAAAAGGATGACCCGAGGCTTATTTCCTCAAATATGTATCATAATTCATGTACAGATCTTATTCAACCATTATGGGAGAAGAACAAAAAATGATGCATGTTGAGATCAGGCCTTATTGGTAGCTTGGAGAGGCCACCAAAAGGGGAGATTGGTAATTAGGAGTTGATTTCACCGTTATTAGATTGTATGGGATCGAATTGGATCCTCATAGATTGCCTAAGCTATTGAACCCTAGAATATTTGTGTTGGAATATGTAAAGCAAATGGCTAAAGTAGATGAAATTCATTTCTTAAAGGAAAAGAAGAAGTGTAGATTGTCCTTCCTAGTAGATTTGGAGGGCTACTCCATTAATAATAATAGAGGTACCAAAGAGGATTTAAAAATACTAAAAGGGATTGTCCTACCCTTATATCAATTATGGGGGTATGACCCCCATATAATGATTGGAGAAGAAAAGGGGAGGAAGCTACCAAACTATCAAGATCATGAGACTAGGCCATAAATTAAGAAAGTGACAAACGAAGAATTGTATGAGGAGGTTGAGGTTATTTTGAGGTGTGAAGCTGAACCCTGGATTGTAGCAAAGAAAGCATTCTTAGCTACCATTCCTGAAGTACTGGAGGCCCCAAACATAGTTACCAATAAGGATATGGCCTTTGAATTTCCTTAAAAAAATATCTGTTGAAGAAAACCAAGATGGTTTAGTAGGCACAAAAGAGGAGCCCAGTGGAGAATGCGAAAATAAACATGTAAGTAAGATGTGCCATATATTGACCTTCCTTAAGATGAGGAATTCAGTAAAATATATGATGGATTTCATAGTGATGAAGAGGAATATGTAGGGACGATGGGGATGGAAACAATTTTAGAGATAGTGCTGATGGAGGATGTGATAGGGAAGGAAGAATAAGGGATGATGGGGATGGAAACAATGTTAGAGATAGTGCTGATGGAGGATGTGATAGGGAAGGAAGAATAAGGGACCAGTGATCCCCTATTGGAACAACAACCGATGGATCCCTCACCTTAACTTAATGCACTCCACATAATACATTACATGGGGTACTCAAATGATAAAGGACTAGGATAAGAAGGTAGAGGATTTTCTGAGCTCATCACTATGGAGAAGAGGCCAACAAAACTAGGAATGTGGGTAGTCCCAAATACACCTTCAATTGAAAAAATGGATATGTTTGAGACATTTTATCCACCATATCATAACACTCAATAATGTAGACCAACAATTGATGAGGGCACCTCATCAACACATGCTACAATAAAAGAGTTCCAATAACAAGGAGATTTCCCCCCAGGTTTTAATCATGAAATCTCTATCCTCGCAACTAGTGGGGAAAACCTCACATTACAACAACAACCTTAAGGGGAAGAATAGATTATTTAAAGGCGTCCCAAGAAGAAAAAGAAAGAGTCCCTTAACCTATATAATATATATTCATTAATGTGGGCAGGTTGGAAAGATGAAAGTGGATGATTGGCTTGTGCAAAATAGCCTAAAAAAAGGCAAGAATGGGGTTTCTTAGTCAAGAATCAATGGAAAAACTATGTTAATGTATTTGTAACTTCAGAATGTATTCAATTGTATATCTTATGTATTGTACCCCGATGTTCCTATCGGGAGAATCATTAATGTAAACAAGTCATGTAAAGTCATAGAGGGTAACCCTCCTTATTGATCACGGGTTAAAGTCCCCACAGTTGTGGGGCACTAGGGTTATTAGAATCTCCTAGAGAAGTCGAACCTGGTGAGTTAATATCAAGTCGGAAACAAGTATAAATAGAGAGTGAGCCTTTCTGTTTATCACAAATTCACTCACACTCAGTGGTAGTGCATAACTGAGAGAGAGAGAGACAACTGCTATTGGGAGATCATCTTTGTATCTTTGGGTTTTACTTTTGGTGCTTATTCTATCTTTGAGGAAGTTGCGGGGTTTTCTCCTTTATTGTTTCCCCAAGGAAAATATTTGTGTTCATTGTCTCTTGTGATTGATTGTTGTGCTTGTTATTCTCTTAGTAAAGATCCTAAGATCATATTGTTGAAATAGATAAAAATCTAACATGGTATTAGAGCTAACCTGAGAAGAAGACACTGTGCAATTGCAGAAGCTAGGGATTCTTACTTTTTAGGTCTCTCTCCACAATCCATCAGCAAAAGGCGGCTAGGATGAACCTCCATTGAAGGGCGCATCTTTCTGTCGAAGCAGAATCTAATTCCGAGCACTCTTAGTTTTTGACCTACCACTACATCGATAAATTAGGGCTTTTCATTGAAGAGGAATTTTTGAGTTTTCCTAGGCTAGGATTACTCTCCTCCTCAAAATCAAAGTTTAGAGACAAATTTCGAGGTTTTTGGTTGGGTAGAACTCCAGGAAAGTCAAACCCTAATCTACCCTGTAACCAGAAAACCAACACTACAGAAGATCAGCTCTAGATTCACTTTTCAGCTTCTCAAACTTGTAAGATCTAAATCTTTTGTATTTACATTTGAGGTTCTCTGTTAATATGTCTCATCACACCAAGTTTGGTGAAAAGCTTGAGGGAGCTGATAACTTTTGAGCCTGGAAGTATAGGAACTCTATGATCCTGGAAGAAAATGAGTTGGACTCTTACATCAGTGTAGAGGTTCCAGTTACAGAGGGAGAAGAGGCTAAGGCCTTACACAAAAAGAAATTGGTCATGGCTAAGAGGATTATTGCTGATTCAATTAAGGATCACCTAATACCACATGTGTCCTTGTTATACACCTGAATGGCACCTCTCCGTCCGAGTGCTGATATCCCTCATGTCGGCACACAAAAGGACACTTATGGATAGAGGTTTTCCCTTAACACTATAGCTTGGTTTGTCATGAAATACATTCTACCTTCATCCAGCTAGTTACTTTGCCATTTTGACATGTTGGGATGTATTCGCGACTCTCCTTTTAGAGAACTCGCGCATCATTCGCGAGTCTCCCTTACAGCAAGTCGCAAATTCATGTATTCGCGGGCTGCGCTTATACAGAGTCGCGAATCATTCGCGGGTTGCTCTACTACATACCTGCGAATGTGCTTCTTAACATGAAAACATAAAAACATGCGCTAATGGGAGTTTAGTTAAGTTATTTTACTTAATCTCCCTAACTGCTACAACTTCCCCAACCTTCGAGAACTGCCTTATTTCACCCATATAAATACAAGCCTTGGGGAAGGTTGTAGGGACTTACACTTTAAGAGCAAAGTTATGCTGGTGGATTGTTCATAGAAGTCTTTGGAGCAGTGAAACTCATAATCCTTTGGTGACAGAGGAGTCCTTGTCTTAGACGTTTGGTTGTACTCTGAACTTTCTCATTATTGATAATAAAGAGATTACTTCTTCCACATGTGTTTCATATATCTTGGTTTGATAATTGTTTATGCTTCGGTATTTCATATTTGATTTATCTAACCTGTTAATATATATATATATGAATCACTCTGTATCTGGAAGATTGTTTCTGAATAGGTGAAAGAGGAGTGAACCTTGAAGACTTTGGAAGTGGAGCAGATTGGAAGAGGACTAGCAAGGATCGAACTTCGTTTAACAAGTAAGTTCTTCTAACCCTCCTATTTCCTATTCTGCACTTTAGAAGTCAATTGTCTGCAAGTGTTTGAGTATGTTGGTAACCCCCCACCTACGATTATTAGGTGCATAATCCCTTACAACAGAACTGGCGACTCTGCTGGGGAATCCTAGATTGCTGTAGGTCATTTCTGTTATCCTGACCAGTTTTGCTTGTGAGTCTGTTTGTGGTTTTTTATCCTGGATCTTGCTTACTTCAGCGTTTGAATGTCTTAGGGTTTTTTCTTTGCTTTTGAGAAATTTTTTATACCCATTCGCGGGTTGTTCTACTGAACAGTCATGAGTATAAAGTTGCATTCGCGGGTTGTTATACTGCACAGTCGCGAGTCATTCGCGGGTTGCACTATTAGACAGTCGCGAGTACTCCTGAGAATTCGGATTTTTAAAGAAGAGTTTGCTTGGTTCGTTTCTTGCTATAGTCCTTGTTTTCTGAGAATACTTTCTTTAAGAATGCTGTAGAGTTTGTTTGATTGCCTCAGGTGATCACATCTTAAGTGCTTCTTGAAATCCATTGAGTTTTGTACTTGGTTTATTTACTGTTTGCATCCTGAAGCTTTTGGCCTGTTTGGGTTCTTGGTCCAAGTGTCTTATTCCAGATCAGTGATCAGGGTCTTGGGCTCTGTTTTTCCAGTCTGCTTTCTGACAGTTGCTGGTTTGCACTTGCCTTTTTAAGTCTGCAGTGGTTTTGTGTCATTATTAGCACCCAAGCTAGGGTTCCTAGCCTGCTTTTCTTGCTGGTCTGTTGGTTCTGCCAGCCTGTTTGTTTCAGTTTGTAGTTTGTATACAGTTCATAAGTTTCAAGTTTACTCAAACATAGTGCATTGTAGATGCATAGTAGATTTTTGAGCAATTTTTAAAGTGAAAAGAAAACATAGTTAGTCTTTTGCATTGTGATTTTTGCATTAGTAGTGTTTGCTCTATTTTAAAAATATAATCTCAGAAAATTACAAAAATATATAGGCTTAGTTTCTCTTATCAGTGCTGTAGTTCATCAATACATATTTGAAAAAATGAAAAGAAGTTTGTTTATAGTAGTAGTTTGCTTTGAATGCACTTTACTTTCGTTTATTTCTTGCTGAGTCAAAACACCATACAGTACATCACTTCCATTTCCTCTTAAGTAAAAAACAACCCTTAAAATAAACGCATAAATTAAAATTTACTAGTAAGTTTTTATTTTTAGGGGCCTTTCACCTACTAGCTTAGGCTAGACTTATGGGCTAGGGAGTGTAAACTTCCCACAAGTTATAAACTCAGACGTAGTGGACCATTCTTTAGGTAAATCCTTGATTCTATCACTGTATCTGGGAAGCTCCTCTCAAACGGGAGTTAAGCACTAGGCCGCGTGGAGGCTTGGACAGAGGAGATAACCCTCCGAATCCTTGTCAAAACGTAACCCAGGACTTTTACGCATCTGGGGATTTTGTCCTAGAAAGAGTTTCGGGCTCAGCTACCCTGCCCATGCGTACGAGTTCAAATTGCGACTGCCCCCCCAGACAGCTGGTATTGTCAAGGTAGCCTTTAGTCTCTTGTCTTTTAGGGTTCATACCTAGGTAAATCGGAAGGTTATTTCTGGTTCACCTTGAATGGGCTTGGAAGGTAACCATTTTGGAAAGTGCAGGAGGGTGGTGGGTGATTCTTTTGCTTATGCCTGAGAACCCCTCAAGGACGCCAAGTAATCGTTCATCAGCTTTCTTCGGGAAAGCATATCTTTATACCGTGGTTTGATTGCTTGAGACTCTAGGATCTTTTTAGTGTATGCTCTATGGATTTGCTTGTGTTTAGTTGACCTTAGGGTGTGATTAGTCAAATTTTTAATTCTGGAGGACCAACTTGTTATAAGGTCAAGAAGGTTGAGAAACCTTCCTCCTCTCACTGCATTGGAGCCTCCACCTTTACCCCAAAGGCGAAGATTAGACACAGACGGTTCTTTTGAACCAATAGGAATAAGTGAGGTTCTTGGTGAACCGGAATTGATAGCTAACCATTTTGATTTTGACACAGTCGAGATAGAAGAATTGCAGACTGACGAGTTTGCAAGAAATTTTAACACCCCCTTGACTGATCTTAATGATCCTGTGATCGTCCAAGTTAGACCTTTTAGTTCACCAATAGTAGGTGTCCCTTTGAGTAGAGTCATGTCTTCTGCAGAAGAAAGTCCATTTGTTTTCACCTCAACCCTCCCGGTTGAAGGGGTACTACCTCCCCCGGTTAGTGCCCCTAGATCTAGTTTGCCTTCTACACCCTTAACTCCAGCGAGCCGGGTGGTCCAACCATCGGTTCACTCGAACATAGGAGGTACTTTTGGTGATATGGTTACTGGGATCCGCAGTATACCTACAATTCCTTATTCCTTCCCTTACACTACTCAAAGTGGTCCAGTAGGATCCTCGACTTATGTCTAAGGATTTCCCTGGAATGGGGGGCACATTCCCCCATCCAGTCCGTACGTAGGTTCATCTCATTCATATGTAGAAGTGCAGTTTGGGGGCAACACCTCTTATGGGCAGAGCTTCCATACCCCTATTTTGGTCCCATACACTAGCTCTCCCTTTTCTTTGTTTAGCGGAGGGATACCTGCTCCAGTCTTTCAGACCCCAGCTTCTATGGGGATGGCCCGAACCACTTACACTGCACCTCCCACCCAAAATCCTGGGGCCTACGGATGGAATCCGTTTCAAGGCAACCTTCCCACTTCACAATCGGTGTCAGGGGGCAACCCCACCTTTACCTATGGGCATTCGGGGGCTGGACCCTCTAATCCCCAAGCTGGCACATCTAGTGCACCGATTAGGCCCAAACTTCCTTTTCTGGCAACTTTGAACTTGCCAGAATTATCAAAATTGATGAATGACCCAGTGAGGCATGACCCTTTGTGGCCACCTGTTCCCACCAAACTGCCCTCGGACATCCCTAAGTTCGAAGGTAAGGCTGGTGAAGATCCTGGGGCTCATGCTACCACCTTCCATTTATGGTGTTCTTCCAACTCATTGAATGAAGATTCGGTGAGATTGAGGTTGTTCCAGAGGACCTTGATTGGCACTGCGGCAACATGGTACATTGAGCTACCTTCTGCTGCTTTTAGTAGTTTCTGGGACTTAGCTAGTGCTTTCCTCAGCCACTTTCAGCTTTCGGTCCGTTACAATTTCGGAACGGATTTGTTGTCTACTTTCAGACAAAACAAGGCAACTCACAACTCGGATCATATCCAAGAGTGGAGGAGGCGAAAGAGTCTTATCAAAGCTACCATCCCTCCCGAGTTTCTATTAGAGTGGTTCCTTAAGTCATTGTTGCCATACATATCTAAGGATGTTTCCACATCAGGAGTGACTAGTGAAGAAGAAGCCATACTCAGGGCCCAGCAGTTGGACTTGATTTATTCACAGTCTGGGATTCTATATGAAATTATCCCTGAGGCACAAAGGCCTTCGCATGAGGCCGAGAAACCCAAGCCTGGACCCCATGCCGATGGTGTGGTTGGGTCCGTCAACTCTCCCACTGTAGAGTGTTTGACAAAACAACTTCACCAATTGTCTGTCAAATAGTCTATGGCGGAGGCAGCAAAGGCTGCCCCCTCCTCCCAAAGTGCAAATGTTTTTACACAAACCTTTTCGAAGGGCAATCAGCAGCCCGGCGGGAAGAAGAAGAAAGGTAAAAAGGGAGAGGGAAACCAAAATCAAAACAAGCCAAAGCCCGCAAACAATGCTGATGGGGGAAAAAAGGAAAAGAAGAAAGTCAAGTTCCCTTGTAAGTTGTGCCAAGGGGACCACCTTACTCATCTTTGTCCCCTCATGGAACAAGCTCAGAAGCTGCCCCTGACCCCAATTATATCAACATGGTTAGATCCTCAACTTTGTTACAAACCAGGAACAAAAACTATGAGAAAGAGACCGATGAGAAGGGTAAAGCTGTAGTTGAATCTTCCAACCCTCTCACTATAGAGAAACCTGTGGAAATAATGCCAAAGATACCCAAAGGTGTCTTTAAGAAGACTTTGCATAACCCAAATGCGAGAGCCGCTTCTAACTACTCAGTGGTTGAAGACTTGGCTCAGACTCCTTGTGCAATGTCAGCTTTGGAGGTGCTACAGAGCTGTCCTGCTCAGCGGGATGCCCTCTTAGCAGCTTTAGGTAGCATGGACTCTTCGAGTCTCACAGCAAAATTTCATCTCTCTGATGTCAAAATTCGCCTCGCTTACCATGTAGCTCTATTGATAGATGTTGTCCATGGTGGTAAGACCATTGGATGAGCAGTTGTTGATGAGGGAGCCTCTACTTGTGTTATGTCCCTGGCCTGTTGGAAAGCTCTTGGATACCTAGAGCTGGTCCCATCAACCACTTTACTTACTGCTTTTGATGGAAGGTCCTTCCGTCCACATGGTATCCTGCCAGCTTTTGAGATTAAGTTGGCTGGCAAAGCAGTGTCTGTTGAAGTTGAAGTGATTGATGCTCCATTGGACTACAATTTGCTTTTGGGTAGGAATTGGACTTATGCAATGTCTGCTGTTGCATCTGCTGTCTTTCGTGTCATGGTTTTTCCACATGAGGGCAAGGTGGTCACTATTGACCAACTTGATTTTACCCGAAAAGGCCGCCTAGAGTCTAAAGATTCCACTGTGCCATTGGTTGATCAGGCCAAACCTGCTGCACAGAACTTTGGGGCTGGAATGTACGCATCATTGATGGGCACATTCGATATTCCATCTCTAGTCCTTTATATCGGTTCTACTACTGTAGGGAAGTCCATTGATTCGGTGGTCTATAAGACTGATCCTTGGGTCCTCCCAACCCCTCAGGAACCGGAAGTGCCCTTATCTGCAGTGGAAGTGGCGTATCAAGCTATTACCCAAACCACTGTCGATCCCATTCCATATCCTCTCACAGTCTTGGATGATTTGGAAGAAGTCTATATGCCTGCATGGGTGGAAAACTCTTTACATTCCATAGATTGCTTAGACACCATTTACCTTCCGATGAAGCTATTCTGGAAGCTATGTGTGCACGTGATAAGATATGTGAGGATCTTCATCACCGATCTTATTTCCTTCCAGAGCTAAGCAAGATAGAAAACCAAGAGTTTCATGTGAGACTGTCGGATGATGTTGATACACCTGTCAACCCTTTACCTAGGGAAGGAGTGCTTGCCGAGGGGAATATGGCAAACATTTCTGCCACTATACCGATCAACATCTCTGTAAAAGCAGATATCGTGGAAAATATTTATATAGGTGCAAACTGCTCTCTGGAGGAGATTGCCATTTATACTGCCCTTTTCAAGGAATTCCGCTATATCTTTGCCTGGTCATACGAGGAGATGCCAGGCATTGATCCATCTATTGTTCAACATGAGATCCCAACCTATCATGATGCCAAACCAGTCCGGCAAAAATTACACCCCGTGAACTCGCGTAAAGTGGCGACTGTGAAGGCAGAGGTTGAAAAGCCGTTGAAAGCAGGTTTTATATATCCTGTAGCTTTGACTGAATGGGTGTCCAACCCAGTTCCTGTTGATAAAAAGTAAGGGACTATTCGTGTTTGTACGGAATTTCGAGACCTTAACAAAGGCTGTCCTAAGGACAACTACCCCACACTATTTATTGATCAGATCATAGATGCCTGTGCGGGTAGTGAGGTATTCTTGTTTATGGATGGTTTCTCCAGCTACAATCAAATCCAAATCAAACCGGAAGACCAGCATAAAACTACTTTTATTTGCCCTTGGGGTACATTTACGTATAGAAAAATGCCCTTTGGATTGAAAAATGCAGGGGCAACCTTTCAACGAGCCATGAACTTTGCTTTTCATGATATAAAATCCATTGTCGAGCCTTACCTTGATGATCTGCCTGCTCATTCTCGCAAGAGGATCCAGCATCCAGATCATTTACGGTTGATTTTTGAGAGATGCAGATACTATAAAATTCGCTTGAATCCCCACAAGTGTGTTTTCTGCGTCGAATCAGGAAGATTGCTTGGATTAATTGTCTCTAGTAGGGGCATTCAGGTGGATCCTTTAAAAGTTGAGGCCATTGTAAATCTGCCTCCTCCTCGTTCACTTAGGCAACTTCAGAGTCTACAAGGAAAGTCTAACTTCCTTCGACGTTTTATCATTAATTATGCCAAGATCACTAAAGGTTTCATGCGCCTGCTTAAACAGGACACCCCATTTGTATGGGATGAAACTGCACAACTCGCGTTCGAGGCATTGAAGAAAGCCTTGTTGTCGGCTCTTTTATTACGCCCACCAGATTATTCTAGGGATTTTATATTATATCTGGCCGCGTCGGAGTCTACCATTGGGGTAGTGCTATTTCAGGAGGACGACAAGCTCATTGAGCATGTTGTTTATTACCTTAGCCGTGCTTTGGTTGGGCCTGAGCTTAAGTACTCCCACGTCGAGAAGTTAGCCTTAGCAGCTGTTTATGCTGTACAGAGGTTACGGCACTACATCTTATTGAGGACCACTACTGTAGTGGCGGATGTAAACCCTTTCCAATATGTTTTATCTCGACGGATTGTTGGGGGAAAATTCAATAAGTGGATAGTCATTCTCCAAGAGTTTGACTTGGTTTTCCAATCCGCTAAATCCAAAAAGTCCTTAGTTTTTGCCGAGCTTATAGCAGAATTCCCTACGGAAGAAGATGTAGTGATTGAGGATGACTCATTCTCAGATGAGCACATCTTCCTCATATCCACCTCTGATCCTTGGTACGGAGATATTCTTATACATCTCCAGACTTTGAAGTATCCTACCGCTTACTCTAGGGAAGACCGACGCAAATTACGCCTTCATGCTAAAAACTACCTCATTATAGGAGATACATTATATCGACGAGGGGTAGATTCCGTCTTGAGTCATTGCCTTACTCATGAGGAAGCAGAGATTGTCCTAAATGATTCCCATAGCAGAGCGTGTGGGGGTCATTTATTTGGGTTAGCAACGGCCTAGAAGATATTACGTGCCGGGTATTTCTGGCCCACCATCTTTAAAGATTGTGTGGAAGCAGTCAAACGCTGTCATCCATGCCAGCTTTACACCAGAAAAATGCGGTCACATCCTGCTCCCTTGTTTCCTGTTGTCTCAGTAGGCCCCTTCATGAAGTGGGGGATCGATTATATGACATGCAACCCAGCCTCGGCTGGGGGGCATAAATACATCATTGTCGCTGTTGACTATTTCACAAAATGGGCAGAGGCAATGCCTACTTTCAAAGACAATGGGGAAACAACAGCTTTCTTCGTGTTTAATCATATTATTGCTAGGTTTGGTATTCCCAAAGTGATTGTCACTGACCATGGCAGTCATTTTCAAAATAACATGATGATAGAACTGACCACCATGCTCAGATTCCGACAGAGCATTCTTCTCCATATTATCCGCAAGCAAATGGTCAGGTCGAGGCTGTAAGCAAGACTTTAAAAACTATCCTTAAATGTACTATTGATGCAGCCCGCTCGAATTGGCACATCATGTTATATCCTGCTTTTTGGGCTTATCGAACCAATGTCAAGACTGCTACGGGTTTTTCCCCCTTCCAACTCGTTCACTGGGTGGAAGCTATTACGCCGATTGAATGCAAAATCCCATCCTTGCAGATAGCTGTTCATGTGCTACCTGACACGACTGAGGTTGAGGCACGGTTGCTCCATTTAGAACACCTTGTTGAACAACATAGAGATGCATTGACTGCAAATCAGGCTCATAAGAATAGGGTTAAATCTCAATACGATAAAACTGTCAAACCTAGGGTTTTCTCTGAAGGGGAACTTGTCTTGCTCTGGGACCAAGATAAAGAACCTCTGGGGGCAGGAAAATTCAAGGCTATGTGGTTAGGAACCTATGTTGTGTCTAAAGTTTTGAGTNGTAAATATCTGTCATAGATAGATCGAGTCTGATTCGTAGATCCCGTCATGTACAAAATATACAAAAATGTGGATCATTATCCATCAAAATTCCTTAGAACTAAGCCTACCCTCCATGGCCACTCAGACCTCCTTGGTCCCCGTGATCTCTGTGCCCCCTGGATTCCTCAGCCTCCTCGGCTTCGGCAGTCTCCACCGCATCTCTGTAGACAAGTACTGCCCTAGCTACCTGTTTGAAAAGACGTAGCCAGGCCGGTGGAACCCCAACTACAAACTCCTGCATAGCTACAGGGAGGTGCTNGAGCCTAGAAATGGGCTCTACTTGAAGAAGTACTATGCTTAGGCTTAGCACTTTTTCTTGTATATTAGTGTATGTATTTTTATGTACATTAGGTTGTCATTTTCATTTTTTATACTATATGCTGGTTGTTGTAGATGTCTTCCGAGATGTATGTAGGTTTCGCTGATGGCGCTAGCCATCACACTTGTAACCTGGCTTCGGCAGCATGGGTTATCTATTCCCCCTCAGGACAGCTTGTTGCCGCGGGCGACGCTTGTCTAGGTCCTGCTTCTAATAATGTTGCTGAGTACAGGGCTGTAATTGATCTCCTATGGGATGCTTTGTCACGAGGCATTACCCAGCTTGAAGTCCGTTTGGATTCTCAGTTGGTTGTTTCCCAGCTCAATCGATCTTANTAAATAGGGTTTAGACTTGTGCATATGTATATATCCTATCATTTGAAAATCCATAAAAATTTGATAATGACAAAAAATAAAAAATACTTACCCATCTCTTCCCATGCTCCTCCTGGAGGGAGGACTAGGTCGGGATCACCTCGGAAATCTAACCCGGCGTATGGAAACTGCTCCAACGCTGGCACCTACCGTTCCCACCATGTATAGAAATCATCATCATACATGCTATGTACTACGTCTCCTCCTCCTTGACGGAGGAAGATATCTCCCCACCGGCTCAGCCTTGGCTGCCGTGGATGACGGACCTGTAATGGTATAGCAGGGCTCATAGCTGGCACTCTCTCAAAGAAGAACACTACCAGTATACTCGCATAGCCGAAGTTCTTCTGTCTCCCCCTCCTACAATCGGATAATTGCCTCTTCATTATGGGGGCAATTCCCATACACCAATCAAAGAGAGTACCTCTAAAGCAGTCCACCACCACTCTCATCTGAGTCCTGGTAGCCATATGCAATCCTGTTGACCCTGAAAGTCTCACAATAGTACTGGCCAATACCTGAAGTGTAAGATCCTGAATATCTGCAATGAGAACGCTGCTGCCTTTCTTTTGAGTACCTGGCCTGCAGAATACATTGACATAGTTCTGGACACTCAAGGGGTCTCCACCCCTGCCAGTGCCTTCCAGGTTCATCGGTGCTCCCCGTTGTGACAACCCGGTTATGAAGTAGATGTCCTATACGGTAAGCTCCAAAGTCTCACCTTGGATATTGAACATCCTCGGGTCATGGTCCCAGTAATGGACTAAGAACTCTAATATGCGGACATTGGCCTGCATGGGCGATGTGCAAAAAGAACTTGAGAATCCCACTAGTCCTCAATGCTTGGATAGTAGGCGGGCTTTGGAGAGCCGCTTGATCCATCACTTCATGTTCCCTCTCTCTCCACTCCAGCACCATATTTTTCCTGACAAAAACATGTAATTTGATTCAGTATTCCATCATAAAATTTTAAAAATTTTGCATATTTTTAAAGCTTTTCCCTATCGCGCAGCATTTGCGACTGTCCATTGGGACAAGCCGCGAGTCATTCGCGACTTTCCTGTTGAGAAACTCGCGAATGAAACGCGCATTCGCGACTTTCATGCCTTGCAACCCGCGAATGCATTTTGCCATAATTTAGGTTGATGAAAAATACTGAATTAACCATTAAATTAAAAATTTGTTTGGATCAAATTGAAGAGCTTAGGGTGTAGATTTACCTAAAGCTGACGGATTCGAAATCTAATGG